>JAECMU010017893.1:0-10591 GCA_016106625.1 Dracogyra subfuscus
AGGATCGATCCCCATCAGCTGACCACTGGTTTTTTTTTCTCGACATAACCATATGTCCGACGCCGATATAACCGTAATTAAAATGTGTTGAGTGCGTCGTTAAACAAAAAAAAAAAGAAAGAAAGAAGTATGCATTGTAACTTCAATATGCATCTAAAATAGCTGATTAAATCAAAATAAATTGGTATATTTCTTGACAAGAATTGTAGCAATACAAATACGGTTTTAAATTGATTAATACATACGGCTTTAAACGGCTACACTTTCCTGTGAAAATGTGGACATGTTATAGTGTTCTTTAAGAAGAACATGCTTCTGGATTCACAATATTAATCACACCCATGATTAATCCGTTTTTACCAGGTGTATTCATTACAGTGCTTACTTTTAACATTATCATTAAGCAGATTACAAAACTACTTTTATAAAATTCTGTTCTTGTAGAGGGTATGCACTGGAGATTTCATGATGAGAATCTTGGGTTGTGAGTTTTGAGTTTGAACTGAATGATTGAATAAATTGCGTATTGTGGAGATAGTTATTAATTATTTTGTACCATGATTACATTTAACCATTTTAGCTCTCTTTAGCTGTTTTTGCCAATGTTAAAATTAATCTTGGGAGTGTCATTTTGGGGGTTTGGGGTAGTTTGTCTAGGGCTTGTTTGGACATTGTTTCTTTACTGTTGTACAGTAATTAAGTTACAGAGAGAACTAATGAATTGCAGAAAATGTCACCGGATTAGTTTTTTCTTAAAAAATATTACACAAAAAGGAACTTTTTGTGATGGTATGATGGATATGATCTTTCCAACTTATGATTGCATCAATGTATCATATTTTAACAGTTACTTACTGTTAGCCTTTTAAGATTTTGAAATACCTAGTAGTTCCTATGGAAAATACCATTGTTTTGTTTTCATATGGAGTTTTTCATACTGTATCATACTAATAAAGTTTTTGTGGAGTAAATGGATCATTTTTAGAATGAGTTGTCATAAGACATCAGCAAATAATATGGCTTGTGATTTATATTTAAAGGAATGGCATAATATTGCTTCTTGTGGTATGTTATAATTATAGTTGCAGAGGCTATTGTCTACAAATTATTGCCATGTGTTAGGCATATTTAATAATGCAGTTTCAAAGTCTACAGCCTGACTGCTATACTATTCAATAAAAAATAAATCATGTCCATTAGATACCATTTATCTTACAGCATATCCAGGTCATTTTCGCTTGTTAGATAAAGTTAAGAGCAACTCACAGATAAATGGTATCTAATGACCACTCACATAGTATTCTCTGTATCACTGTTTGACCAATAACCCAATTCAAATATCGACATATATACATTGATGCTACAAGTCATTACATGTAATATAATCTGCACATGCCTTTTAATTTTGTGGAGTTGATCATCTGTAATCAAAAATGAAGTCCCATCAGATTTCAATTATTAATGTTAAGTACGTAAAAACAGATCTACCGTAGTTGTGTGAACCAGCAGAAGCTTTGCACGATGATTCTTCATAATATTGCAATTGTGGTTTTACTTCTTATTACAAGTCACAGTTGTGATTTATGTTATTTTGTGTATTGACATGTTTGGTATGTACCCTTGTACATGTATATCATATATGTTTTGGTGGATTATAATGAACTCATCCTGGTGACTGACACATCTTATATTGATGATTCATATTTTGTTTTTGTTTTTATGGTTTAACATTAATATTTTTTGCAGCATATCCAGTTCTCTTCTCAGATTTTGTTTGGCAACAGATTATTTTTTAAAAAGAAAACAAATATAAAATGAAGAATTATTATATCTGCACAACAGATGCTGTTTTGTATATGCTTTTATCATTGACGTGTAGCCTGACAACTAATGCTGTGATTTTTTCCCTTTCTCTCCATGTTCTTCGATCTGATGTATGCTGCATTTCGGTGACCTTATTACGATTACCTTCTGTGACTGTTTGACCTGTGCTCGGCACTTTGTGAACACTGTAATTGCTGATCACAGCAGCGACAGAGTCGCTTTGATCAGCCTCCCGTAGGTAACAACGAGGGTCAGTTCGGACCCAAGTCCGGAAACATGGGCGGTCCAGGGGGCCCAATGGGTGGAAGCCCTGGCAATATGTATGGCAACCAAGGAATGGGGGGTGGTCCAGTCATGCGAGGAGAACGAACTGAAGAAGGAATGAGCCGACGACGCGAACCAGGCCCACGTGAAAATTTCGGTGACATGAAGAGAATGAGGCGATACTGAGAGTTAACACTAGGCACTAGCAGTTCTGATCTGGAAATTATGAACATTATGTATTATCATGGATATCAGTTAGACACTTGATTATTTCTTTTATGCTATTATATGACGGAAAGTCCATTTTTATAAGAGACAGCAAATTGAAGTGCTTATCATGGAGCAAAAGATACTGCAACTGCAAGATAACTTTCCTTTTGTGTTTTTGTTTGCTCCGTATTGTGTTTGGTGGTAATTGTTGTTGATGACCCCGTCGTCTGGGTGCAAACCTGTCTGCTGTTGTCTTGATCCAGTCATTTGTGTTTTAGTATCATGCTGTCATCTCCATTATGTGTTGTACACACTTTTAATAGAAATAAATATATGTAGTCCATATCAACTTCCTCCTTTTTTAAATAACATTGCGTAAAAATGTGACCAAAGTTTGGTTATTCACCATTGTCTTAGCAGAAATGTGGAATCGGGGTTTGGGTTTGAGTAGTGGCAGATTTGGCCATTTTAATTTCTGTAATGGAAGATTATAATTAGTTCCATGAGTTTATGATAATATAACAGCCATGGATAATAACAAATAGTTTAATTTTTGTTTCACCTTTACAAAATAAAAAGGTGACATTACGTATTACTTTTTCAGCTTCTGTGTTTCTCATAAACTAGATAGCCTAGACCAAGAAAACTTGTTATAGTTAGCACCTGTAGATGTGGGATAGGGGTAAAACATTTTTTTAATTGAATTGATTTTTTTTTTAAATTAACTTGCCTTAAAATGAAAATCTATGAATGCAGTTGATGGGTAGGTGAGATATTGGATTCCCTGGAATTCTTATTAAGTATTTACAATTAATATGCAGAACATTGATTGGCTGAGGATAAACATGAAACACTTGCCTACCTGATGAGCTAATGATATCTGTTCATCAAGTAAATGTCATGGCTAGATCATCAACCCAAAATTCCTTGTTCCAGCCATAATCTGCTGTGTATTTTGCTACCTGATTTCTGCTTTAAACGAACTACATACCAGGTTCCATGACTGTAATTATGTACATGTAGTCTGAACTTAATCATTTGTATGGCAGGATTTAGCTCAGTCAGTGCTCACTTGAGGTGCTTGCATGTATTGCAGAATCCAGCTAGTGCACCACAACTGATCAACAGCAGTGGTATGTTCTTTTCTTTCTGGGAAAGTGCATACAACAAATCACTTGCATTAAAAAAAAAAAAGTAGTAGGTTTCCTCTGATGAATATGTATCAAAATTACCAAATGTTTGACATCCTATAGTAGATGATTAATTTATGTACTCTAGTGGTGGTGTTAAACAGACCAAACTTTTTTTGCTAGTCTGATGTGAAAATATTGTTGCTCTATGTAAGCAGATCATGGTTAGGAAAAGTTGACACCAGCACTTTTGCTGATTGATACAAATTATTGCCATTACTTGAAAGAATAAGTTTTGGTTTTTAATTAGTAAACATTACTGGAATAAAATTGTTGTAGTCGGACTCAAGACTGGCAAAAACCTTTCAGAATTGTAGGTAAGAGATATTTGAGTTGGAACCATGTAACACTTGTTAAATTGTTCTGAAGAGATGGTCTCTTGGTGAGCCTGTAGTGCTGATGAGGGGCAGGAATTGTACTTGGAAAACCCCATATCATCATCATCATCATCATCATCATTTTTGTTGTGCACAACAGGATGCCAGAAAGTTGAAGCATGTTCTGCTTCATACAGTTAAATCTGATTCTGCGAATATAGCAGAATTCTGTGCTTCCACGTATTCATAAGTGCAACATGAGATCCCCAACACATCTACATGATTTTTACAATTCCACTGGGAAAAAGAAAACCCCAATGTCTTGATTATTTGATAGAAGTGCTCAACATACCTTCAAGATCAGTTTTGTGACTATCATAGCTTTGGCACATTTGAAATGGATAATAAAACAACAAACTTCAACATTTGAATATATTACTCCTGTACACTTGGCAAGTCTGAGTATAAAGTTTGAAAATAATCTTCACTGGTTAAAGATGTGAAGCAGTAGTGTATTTGCTGTATGGTACTACTTAATCTGTTGTGATATTTAGACAGGATTTTATCCACTGAGTTACATTACTCTACTTATACGTCTCATTGTTCTTGATAACTGACCAATCGGTATAACACATAATTTGTGTAGATTCTGAACATCATAGGAAAGTCTTGTTCAACTGTTGATAAAACCAAGATGGTTTACCGTACCAGAAGTTAAAAAATTAGATCCATGAACTGTTTCGATGCCAAATTGAGTGTGTCGTCATGGCACCTATGCCACAAAATGGGGAAACATTTGGGCGGATTATATCTTGGAAACCGCTGGTCCGATCTCTTTAAAAATTGAAATATGAACATTTTTAGCCCCAATAACCCCGAATATCAACTTCAGCAAAATCGGAGAGGGTGAGGTGACATCCATTGGGTGATTTGACATGGAATGACCCTTTAACAAATGAAAAACGCGTAATTTTAAAATTAATGAAAAACCATGATTATTCCTGGTAACTGGGGGCAGCCATTTTGTTTTGTTTTTGTGACGTCCGATGGTGTAGTTTGGGGTGAAGTGACGTCAGCTCTGTCGAACTTCTCTGTTGTGCACAATGTAAACAAATGTTTAAGAAAGGTGCTTTGCTTTTATCAACCTGACAACATAAATGACTTGATATTATAATAAACTATTTAACTAAATATATTTCAATTTGCATCAATATAACGAAATGGAGTTAATAGTATTTTTTTCTTTTAAAAAATCCAAAGAAAAAAATGCATATTATTAGGCCTATTGGTAGGATACGTTCGAGCAAAAACGACCACTCACGATACCCAAGTGATGATTTTCTTTTCTTTGGGACTACGTAACTGGTCAGTTTTGTGATTTTAGATGGGAAAGTCTACTTTATCAAAGGTTTTACAGAGTTATTTACAGTAATAAAGGGGGATGGCTGGTAAAGTCCATTATGCTTTGACGTGATCACACAATACCCTGTGATCATAATAAAAGAGACCTGTTTTTTTAGTGTGTCTAGACAGTGTCTGAGGCTCGTCTAAATATACTCCTGCCAATCAAGAACCACCGGTATAGGCCACGAAAAAGAAAAGACCAATTAACTAAGAAAACACTCCGATTATTATTTAAGTATGTGGGTTAATTTAAACCATAATACAGTTATTTCAACACTTTGACGATGTTGGTTTATTTTGTATTAAATATAATATATACCGTAATATGGGGTAATAAGGGTACGATTTTAACACTTTTCTTATAATTTATCAATACATCTAACTGTTGTGGGAGACAGTCCTATGCCATTTTGTGACTTCTTGGTCAGACTTCTTAATGGGCTATGCCATGTTCCAAAATCTAAACTCCAAGTATTTATTTTTATTTTTCTAATGACTGTCCCTTATTACCCCTTGGATGGGGTTATAAGGAACTGTCATTGATTTTAGTTGATGTTCCTATTATAACTTCAATAGGGGTTATAAGGAACAAAGAGCATATTTAAAAAAAAAAAATTAATAATGTTTCTCAACAAAACAATAGAAAACAACTAAATCGGAGGTCTAAATAAGCCTGAGTATGCCTGGCGGGGTTTGCCTTTTGGCACAAAAAGAAGTAATGACAGAAAATTAAAAATAATCTGTTCTCCCGATCTTGGATGGTTTAAAATACAACAGAAAATGTTTTAACGGTAGTTTTTATCATATAAACAATTGTAACATGTGTCAACAGTTTCTATCTTTTAGGCAAAATGAAGCTTCAGTTCCTTCACTTCTATAACACCCCTTTTCAATTCCTTTGGTTTTTAAATATTTTGTTTAAAGTCCTCTATTGGATAGAATAAAATGTCAGTTGTTTTGGGCCATTTCCAATTCCCACCACTCTTCTCCATTGCTTTTATTGTGCATCTGTTATCTTTCATCAATGTTAGCACACCTGGGTAGATCTCATTATCGTAAGTGAACAAGACATAGTCGCCTTCTTGAACATTCAAACTCAAAGTCCACTATTAATAGCATCCACAGCCTTTAATGTCTTCTTTTGAATGTGTTTTTTAATGAAGTTTTGCACCCAACTTTGGTTTATATGTGCACAGCAGACTGTCCCTTATTACCCCAGGTTGAAGCACTTTTTACCTGAAATTAAAAATGATAATTTTTTTATAACAATAAATATTCATATCCTTGTGATATTCTATATAATTGTGTCTTATACACTTCACTACTTCTAGCAATGGTGATTTTGTGTGTGCTTCTTTTGGCTAATCCTGGGCAGGTAAAGTTTTGACCAACATAATTTTTTCGTGAAATTCACACATTTTTTCAATCTGCTCTCTCCTATCATACAAGCAATAATGAATAAACAACTTACCTTGTATTCTTCAACAACACATTAGTCTTCAATAAAAAAATGTTGCTTTGCTTCTCTGTTTCAAAACAAAATGAAAATATGCAATGAAAGTGTTTTTCGGAAAAATGTCCCTTATTACCAGGCAGTCCCTTATTACCCCATTTTACAGTACTAGTAATTGTTGCTAGCTTACTGGGACGATTATTGCTAAATAATATTGGGATGCATCCGCAAAAATCAGGTATGTTTTGTTTCTTCAGGCGAAGACTTAATTCTGACGTGGCATGTTAGGTATTACGTAACCACCAGCTCACCAGAGGGCGTATTCACTGGGATGGTACAAAATGGCTGCGCTCGTTGTATATAATATCCGTCACATTTAACCGTTTTATTAATTAACTATACGCTTATACTTGTTTATATTAAGCAGTAATGTGCTATATATATCGTTGAATATGCATACCAGGCAAAATGCCTTGGTTGTGTCCTCCTTTAACAATTTCTTCTTAATGTCTGAAACATGCATAGCATCTTCTCCACATTAATGTTAAACTTGTGACAAGCATATGATGTACCTCATTGGTACTCTAGTTAAAATGTTTGAGCACAGTATGGAGTTTATTAGAGTATTTCATATATACCTCATAACTGGTCTTAACTACAGATCTTTTTGTGGTATCTTAAACAGAATTTGTTTTCTCCTAAGATATCAAACAAAGCTTCCAAAGGCCAACTTTCTTTTCTAAATTACAGTTTTAAAAATTTATTAAAAGTTGGTTCAATGTGTATATTTATCAGTAAGAAATGGAAATCATATTGCAGAATTTAAAAAGAAATAATTTGGATTCCCCATTATAAATATTTGATTTTAGTTATTTACCATCATTTATTTAAAATATTTACATATACAAACACACACACACACACACACACACACACACACACACACACACACACACACACACACACACACAGACACACAGACACATACACACATACACACATACACATATACACACACACACATACACATACACATACACATACACATATACATAAACATTCATAGCATTTTAATTTGTTTTGCAATAATTAATGATTATCTGCTCTCAGTTCGATATTATTCGCTGGTGTTACAGCAAAAAGAAAAAGAAAAAACTGCCAGTAAAGGGACACAAAAGTTCAGAGGCTTAAAAGTACATATAAACTGCGCTCAGAATATAACTGATCAATGTAGCTGATAATAATAAAATTTGATACAACAAAATGACTTAACTACGTATATGGATGTCAATCCTCAAAGGAAAATGATTATCCTACTCCTAGTTATGTAACTAGTACACATGTGTCTAGGTGTGTAGTACAATAAAAAGGTCATAGTAGAATAAAACTACTTATTGCTCACAGTATATGGCGGGATCTAGCCCTGTGGGAAAGTGCTCTCTTGATGCGCGGTCTGTCTGGGATTGATCCCTGTCAGTGGGCCGAATGGGCTATTTTTGATTCTCGCCAGTGCACCATGACTGCTATATCAAAGGCAGTGGTATGTGCTATTGTGTTTTGAGGGATGGTGCTTTTAAAATATCCCTTGCTACTAATGGAATTGTTTTTTGCTGGTATTCTCTGTAACTTTTCTAAGACTGTCTAAATTACCAAATGTTTGACATTGAAAACTTTTAGTGGGAGTTTTTTTGTGTGTTTTTTTGTGTGTCTCAGTAGGAGTGAGATCAGAATTAAATTTGAAAAGGGACTTTTTATGTCAACATTTCCTGCTCGGTATAATTGTCAAACTAAGTATGCTGGTAACGTACAACTGCTTGAGAAGTAAAAAAATAAATATTCCATGTATGTTTACATCACTGATCTTAATGCAATGAATGAAATGCATTATTACGTTAGATTACGAATGATGTTGAAATGTCCTGTGTTGGTCAAGATGAAGATGTTCCAGTTGAAATGCCCATGACTGAACTTGCAGCACACATTGAGAGTATCCTGGCCTTGCTGAAAGCATTCATAGAAAAATCACAAGGAGCTGGAAGAAATTCATTGGAAGTATTGTGCATTGGTGTCAGATAGTTTGAGAATATCAACCTGTACCCAAACTCTTAATTAGTCCCCTACTGGTCCAACTAGAAGGGGCTATAGGTTTCATCTCAGACCTTCTGTCCATCTGTCTGTCTGTCTGTCCCACATAGTGTTTGCAGCTTTTTTCCCCTTTTTTGGGGGGTAATGCTTCAAGATGATGTGGTGAAATAGGTGAATAATTTTACCATATACAGATCAAGTTTGACTTTGATGGTGATTTACTGTATACTGCCATGTATTAGCCGACTTTTGAAGTCTAGTAATACTTTTCAAAAGAAGAGTCAGCTTGTACATGGAGGCAACAACTTGGTTACTAAAATTATGATCGAAAACACTCCCGGCGACTTATAAATATTAATCAGACCCGTACATCTTTTCACAACTTAGTTAACAATAATATGTGAACTGTATAAATACCCCCCCCCCCCCCATCATGCACTAATATATACTTTTTTGTTTTTGAATGCATTACAAGTTTGATGAATAATAATTTTAAAAAAGTACTTGTTTAATTCAAATTTCAATGGTAAAAACGTTCTTTCTACCCATCCGCCATCATTGTTTGATAGGACCAGTTTTTCATACAGCAAATTTAAGATACAAAACTGTTTTTTCTTCAAAAAACTATTACATTTCTAATATTATTGATTTGTTTGGAGGGTGCATTAAACTAAAGTAATGCCATAAATTAAGCTAAAAATGTAACATGAATTTCACGACAATATTTACCCCCACAATTGTCATATGACCATACCATATTTCATTTCATTTCAACATTTTCGGTTAAGGTTCAAGCACGCTGTCCTGGACACAAACACCTTCTATCTGGTCTGTGGGCAGTGGGTTAGTTGTTACCTGGTTAGTGGTTATTGAGAGAGAAGAAGGTGTAGTAGTCTTACACCTACCCATTAAGCCCTTAAGAACTCGATCTGGGTTGGAGCCAGTACCAGGCTGCGAACCCTGTACCTACCAGCCTGTAGTCCGATAGCTTAAGCAGTATGCCAATGAGGCTGGTTGACCATACTATATGATAAGGTACTAGTCTTAATCACTTTACATTAGCTTTCATTAAGACTTTTAGCATTGCAATGACGATTACAATGTCAGTACAACTGGACAAAATATTACTTCGGCTTATACACAAGGCGGATGATTTTGTACTTCATATTTAGGGCCAAACTAAGAGGTCGGCTTATACAAGGAGCCAGCTAATACATGGCAATATATACAGTATCCATTTTTGACAGTTGTGGTTATTGAACTTTAGATTGTTGTGCCTGGTTTCGGACATGTATTGCTTGAGCAGTACTCCAGTACTCAGAATGTGGGTTTTTAAATTATTATTATTATTATTAAAAAAAATTTAATTATCAATTGGGTTTTTTTCCCCATGAATACCCCCTCCTCCCTCTCCCTCCTCCCTCTCCCTCCCTCCCTCCCTCCCCCCTCTCTCTGTCTCTCTCTCTCTCGCACGCACACACGCACACATGCACACACACACACACACACAATATTGATTTAATTTTCTTTTCAATTTCAAATCAGTATTTAGATGTGCTTTCTGCCCAAAAATAATTTGAGGTACATAATAAAAACAAAACATAAATGCTTACTAGCTGGTTTTGAGTTTGAAATGTTTTGAACTTAGACAATGTATTTCATGCACTTCAAAAACATTTTAAAATGGCAAATCTCTTACTAAATTCTATTTAAAGAAAAGAAATATATATATAAGTTATAGGGTACATAACTTTATCCTTATCACTTCTGGCAGAAAACCTGTAAAGAGTAGTGTGTAATACTTAAAGAATGCTCGGTCATTGCACTCAAACATACATACACAC
>JAECMU010017895.1:664-14673 GCA_016106625.1 Dracogyra subfuscus
CCCCCCAAATTATGCGGCAATTATAATTTTATTATAGCTTAATTTTAATTTTTGTATACGATGCCCCTCCAAACCTCCCCCAAAGTTCCCTTAGCATTCCACCTCATGTCACTGCCCCCCAAATGATTTTCTGGATCCGCCACTGGAATTTAAATGTCATATAATAATATTAGCAAAACGCTTAGGCTTTACATAGCTGATTAGTGAGAAACATCTTACAGTGGCAGCAAATTGATAACAGTCCCTTTAACCAGTAAGGCGTCTAAGAAGATTGGCTTATAACATCATCTTGGAGAAGTTATCTCAACATTCAGCCACGTAAGAGTACAGTTGTAGGACGTGTTGACGAGCTGGTGCTGAATGTAGGGTTGTCTCCGAGACTTGGATGTTCTAATTATACTGTTTCTATGTTTACCTCACCACCAACACCGCAGATCAACGCGCCACGTGAAAATAGTCTGTTTCTGACGCAATGCGGTAATAAAAATAGTATACTGTGACGTCATGCGCATTAACAAAAGATTCGCAACCATTACGTTGGCAGACGTCTAAATCCTGCTGATGGCCGGTCGGTCAGGGCGACCTGTAATAAAAGCGAAAACGCCGAGTCCTCGGGGTCTTAACCAATCGATCTGCGTGGTCTGGCCATCGTCTGCCAATTAGAACCTATTGCGGCCCAACTCGCCGCCGCTTTACCGCGCCGGAAGTGGTTTGTTCCACCACTGAAAGGGGAGACAAGGAGACATGATTGCAGTGTACTTGACAAAGTGTACTCTTTCTTTGCTTTATTGGATTCTTCATTCGTCAATTTAAACCTCGTCCGTAATCAAATGTAACAGATACCAAAACATCGGAGGTGTTTTCTGGCCTTTTTCAGACCATACTTTATTCTATCGGTTTTTTGTTTCTTTGAAGGTGGAGAGGGTTCAACTAGTAATGATAATGACGGTTAAGTTACTATAGTGTTACTAACGGTTAAGTTACTATAGTGTTACTAACGGTTAAGTTACTATAGTGTTACTAACGGTTAAGTTACTATAGTGTTACTAACGGTTAAGTTACGATAGTGTTGCTAATGATTAGTTACGATATCGTATCTAATTAACGATCTCTTGCTGCTACCACATATGAATTTGTTCAAGTTTTCTGACTATTAAAGAACAAACCATCTTCAACAACATAAGCTACTCCTGTATATTAGCACCAAGAGACGTTTTATAAGCAATTTGTGCCAGACAAGATATACATGAGCCACTGGATAGATAAAAAGGTAACCATTAACGCCTGATTAATGTTGATCAAAAGCCATAATTTCTACATATATTTCCTCTCTCCCGTTATCATGTTCGGATGTTTGCAATAAATGCTTTAGAATCAATCTAATATAGGGACTATCATTTTCAACAGTATATGAATTATTCCTGTAAGGCATATATATACCCGTCTATTAAGATTGCAATTGCATTTCTGTTTTGGGTTAGTAAAATGTGATCAGTTACTAAATGGTGACTCTACTACCTTAAAAGAAAGCACTAGGTGCATTCCAGCGTAATCAGAGTGAACCATAAGTCATTGTAAAGTACCGTATGTCTCAGAACAAAATCCAAATATTATAATTTGTTATTAAAACTTGAAGGTACTTGTATGTAGTTTAGATAACAGGTCATTTTGTTCCGTATTGTCAAACATGGAGTAATTTAGATTATGTGGGAAATCAGACAGCTTGTGGGTTATGAAACCAACAATCGTAGTGACCTTTAGTACATATAATAACAAATAATCAGGATTGCCAAAGATAAAGAAGGCAGCTGAATACATTAACACCAAAAGGTTGTTAACAACAAAATAAAACTTGCAAATCGCTATACTTAGATATAGTCACGATAAATAGACAGCAGTGATGTGTATTATTAACATGCGCACAATGCCAGCACATGCAGATACGCATGTATGTGTGTACGCTGCATTTATATGACTATTTATAGTCCTAGATGTATTTTAATATATAAGATTATAGCATAGCGAATTAGTTAATATTTTAATTCAGGTATAATTAATGTCATAAAAAAAATCTGTATTTGCTTCCGTTTTGGCCTCTCCGGGTGTGTGCGCGCGCGCGCGCGCGCGTGTGTGTGTGTGTGTGTGTGTGTGTGTCATATTTCAAATAACGTTGATATGCGAGTCAGTTAAGTGCACTTGAACACGACAATCGTCCTCAAAAGAACACATACGATGGCTTTAACAATCTGTGAATGTTCAGGAGTGGAACAATTAGGTTTTGTGATTTCAGTTATTTCAATAAACTTAATTCTGACCAGAGATAATTAATGGTTCGTCATACTTCATGACTTGCACTTTTAATTATCATTCTCATACTTGCTGCTCTCGAAATGTTTCACACTGGTTAACAAATCAGTCCTACCAGTTTCTATCAGAAAGTTTATGATGTTCTTAAGATTCGTTTTAGGTCGTTGAATCAGCTAATCATACATTAATTGAGCTACATAGACACAGCTCTGTTTGTAACAAGATTTTTCTGATTGTGTTTACAATGCTTATAGCGAAGGTCTGATTTAATGCATACGAATTAGTGGACATGCAATTTCTATTCTGAAAGCCGACGTCTAACAGGCACTAATGCGGGCTGTTAATAATGGTAATATGTCACGAACTACTCGCGAAGTCTCGTTTTACGTCGTCGCTTGGTCAGTTGACGATAATCTACGCTGGTTCGGCACGTTCCGGACGGAGTCGCCGTACCGAACGTTTCCTGATAGACGCCCGCTGTGCCGTTTTCACTTGATATAGACGTGACTGGTTGACACAGTTACAACTTTTTCACTTACTTCAAGTACACCTGTGTTAACATCAAAGCGTCAGATTTTCTTTGTAGTAACCGTAAAACTCGACTGTTGAAAAACCAAAACCAATTGTCACGACTTTAATAAAAATTTAAAAAATAAACCCCGCAAAAAACATAAAAAACTGAACCCAACAACCCGAAAAAAAAGAAGAAAAAAAAAATCCCCTCTAAATTTTAATAGATATACATTATTCCATGGGCTATATGATTGTGACGAAAAATCTGTTAATTGACTGTTGTCAGGTTATATATTTACTTAAACCTAGCTATTACGACCACTCCAAAACGTATACACCTTCATGGATATTAAATTACAAGATTACATACATACATTCGTATTCCAAACAAAACATGACAGAACACAACTTTATTCTCTTAGATCACTGCAATGTTTTATGAACCTGGAGTTACATAAATTACGTGGAAACAAACACTGCTGTATCAAACTGACACTGTTGTTGTGCAAGATTCTATCCGGCATTAATCCTACTTAAATCTGACGAAATATGATATGATGACTTCATTATACCAGATAGCCTGGACTTGTGTAAAGCTGTTGAACAAATAATCATGTATTATTGGTGTATCACAGAATCTGCCCTCAATGTCGGGTTGTCCTGCAAATCAGAGAAAACATCTCCAGACTGGAACAGGAACGAATAGTGATACCACACAAAGGTGTCATAGAGGAATTGCACAAGATATATATCGACCTGATCAAAAAGGAAATGTTTTTCATAAAGAATATATTTCAGAGAGAATGAGAGACAGAGAGACACAGACAGACAGACAGAAAGAAATAGTTAAAGAAGGTAGAGACAAAAAAGCACTGAAATAGAGAGAAAACGAAAGAGATCTGAGAGAAATAGATACACACAGAGACAGAGAAGATAGGGAGAAATGGAAATAGACAGAAAGGAGACAGAAAGAGAGAGTTAGAAGACAGGGACACATGAGAGAGATAGAGAGAGAAAGAAAGAAAGAGAGAGAAAGAGAGAGATGAAGATGTATATATAGAGAGAGAAAGAGAGAGATGAAGATATATAGATAGAGAGAGAAAAAAAAGAGAAAGTGGGAGTGAGAGAGAGAGAGAGAGAGAGAGAGAGAGAGAGAGAGAGAGAGAGAGAGAGAGACGAAGAGTAGGTATTTTATTTTTGTTTGTGAGTTTTATTTAACCCGAACCACCACTAAAAATATTCATTTCAAAGCACGAGTCAAACCCTGACAAATACACAATCCGATTTAAAACCGAGTGACATTTACAATCAATCAGAGATGGTGATCCAGTATAGGTATTGACGTTTCAGATTCCACTGTCCATCGAACAAATGAGAGCTATCATAACAGCTATTTTAGCGTATGACATGAAACGTCTACCCACGGGCAACTCGTCAATTTGATGTCTGTGATAAGCGCTTTTCTAAAAATATTATCGCATAAAATGGGATGGGTGTCGCCTGGCTGTGATATAATTATTGGAATTATAACATTTATAACAAAGTGAATATACGCACCCACACACGGTAGCATACGCATACATATATGCATGCATACGTGTACGTACATTTTATAAAATATATTACACCGCGTTGTTGGAGATGGCCAAATCTATATGGTCTTCTACGTTTGAGAGGTCATGGCCTCCGATCAGATGATCGACAGGAAGGAAATCTTTTATTTAACGACGCACTCAACGCATTTTAGTTACAGGATAATACATACCCCGGGGTGCACTGTCTGAAGCGAGAAATAGCGTAATGGGCCCACTGGTCGGTGCAAGTGGTTTACACCTACCCATTGAGCCTTGCGGAGCACTCACTTAGGGTTTTGAGTCGGTATCTGGATTAAAAATCCCATGCCTTAACTGGGATCCGAACCCAGTACCTACTAGCCTGTAGACCGATGGCCTAACCACTACGCCACCGAGACCGGTTTATAAAACAAACGTTATTGAGACACGTTTGGCTTTGAAATGCAAAGTTTCATTAAAGGGACAGGCCCTAGTTTGGACAAGTGAAAACTAACAGTAAGTAACCTGTAACACATTTGAATTAAGTTACAATTATCTAAAAATAGATAAAACTCAACTCATAACGGTTACTTCTCAGACGTACGTGCGTTTTTAAAAATATGATAAATGCATTTTGTGAGATTAAAAACACAAGGATTGCTAAAAACACTTCGGATGTACAAATATTGATACAATAAACCATAAAAGCGAAGTAAAGTATGATTTCAGTCCAAAATATGCCTAAGTGTTTAAAACTAGGGTATGTTCCTGTAAGAAATATGAAAATCAGACAACCAACAAATGTCGTCTTCCGTGGTCTTAGCTCTGTGCCCTCCTACGTCTCGTGTATTAGAAATAATTGTCCGATTCTCGTGCAGTGATGTGTCTTATAATAAATAGTTAACGTTTGTTTGTTTTTGTTTAACGACATCATTAGAGCACATTGATTTAATAATCATCAGCTGTTGGATGTCAAACATTTGGTAATTTTGACATGTAGTCTTAGAGATAAAACCCATTAAATTTTTCCATTAAGTTCTAAGTTCTTAACGTGCACATTCAGAGCAAGCTGTTGTAGCGCACGCCTGTCACAGGCACAGGGACCGGCCTTGGCCGGATCTCTCCGTCTGTGACAGGATTTTTCCATTAGTAGGAATGGATCTTTTATATGCACCATCCCACAGACAGGATAACACAAACCACGACCTTTGATAAATCAGTCGTGGTGCCCACTGGGCCCACCAACGGGGATCAATCCCAAACCGATCGCGCATGTAATACATATAATACTATACTCGTTGTCGTAAAAGACCGTTTATATTACAGCTTCGTGTGGTTTTGATCGTACATCACTTGTGGTGTAAGATTGATGTAACGTTCGTTGTATTACAAGTGCTCCCTCACGGCAACTCGTTTAGTATTCACTAAGTGTCGTAGTAAATGGTCAGAGAATAATCACGTACATATGCATTTTCTCAACTCCTGGTAAAGTGCTCGCTTGGTGCGCGGTTGTTTTGGGATCGATCCCTGTCAGTGAGTCCATTGCGCTATTTCTCGCTCTAGCCAGTGCACCACGACTAGTACATCAAAGGCCGTGGTATGTCCTATCCTGTCTGTGTGATGGTGCATATAAAAGATCCCTTGCTGCTAATCGAAAATAATAGCCCTTGAACTGGCGACAGCGGGTTTCCTTCCTCAATATCTGTGTGGGCCTTAACCATATGTTCGATGTCCTATAACCGTAAATAAAATGTGCTGAGTGCGTCGTTAATTAAACATGTCGTTCCTTTCTCATCTCCAGGTAAGATTTAAACACTTTGGTTTGTGGAGTGCCGGACGAATCTGTGAACGATTATAATTTATACGTATACAGTCTAAATAAAGTAATACATGTGATTACTATTTGAGGCAAGAGGGACAAGTACCTTTAATTCATATTCTATTACTGCTTTTGACACAGACAGATATCTTCTAAATTAGCAAAAGTAAAATTAAGTGTGTTTTGTTTAACTATGTCACTAGAGCACATCGATTTACTCATCCTCGGCTACTGGATGTCAAACATTTGGTAATTCTGACATAAAGTTTTAGAGAGGAACCCGCTAAATGTTCCCATCAATAGCAAGTGTTGTTTTCATGCACTATCCCACAGACAGGATAGCACACGCCAAGGCCTTGGCTATACCAATCTTGGTGTACTGTCATCCTGAATTAGCAAGCCAAATGTAGCCCAACGAAGTTGACTGATGAATCTTCACTATTTGTCGTATCCGATTTTCATTATTACTGACATATTTGTATTCGCATACATATACATACCATTCTTACAAACTGACGTACTCCAACTCCCACCTCCCAGTCTATAGTTCTATATATAGACTATAATTATGTTGAATTATTTCGATGCTTCATAACTAAAGTAGCGACGAAATCTGTGCATTACTTCGCTGCTGCCTAAATAATCCAATAGAGCGAGCAAGGTTAGTTCTTATAAAAGGTGATGTTGAGACAGAGGGTGAATCTCGTTCATGTGTCCATTATAAGCATCGTGGTTTGCGCCGTTCTTACTGTTGTCTTTTCGTCATTGGCGTTGTACTATATTACAGTCAGCGAATCTTCGGAATGAATGAAGTTGAACGTTTATTTTGTTTAACGACACACCTAGAGCACATGGATTAATTAATCATCACCTACTGAATGTGAAACATTTAGTAACTCCGAAACATAGCCTTAAGGGAAATCCGCTACATTTTTTCCATTATTATATGCATGTTCCAACAGGCATGACAGCACATACCACGGTCTTTGATATACTAGTCGTTTGACACTGAACCAAACCTCAGAAAATAACTTTCATTTTTGTTTAATATGGGTCTGTTTGTACAACTCTTCGAGAAGATAACAGCCAGATGTATTATATTTCATTTGTGTTATTTTTGTACTTTTAACTAAAAACATTGATGATTCAAAAGTGAGAGAACAAAGTTTAATAGAAAATAAATAATGCCAGGCAAACCACTATGCTGAACTGCTGAGAATCATTGATGTGAAATAATATACAAAGTTTAGCCCTAATTCCTGATGTTTTAACGTCAAATTAGGATGACAGAAAACGGAAACTACCATTTGAAGAATGATGGCAGATAAATGTATCGTTATTGCTAGACACAGATATATAGTTCAAGAAAAATGCACGTTTTCAAGACCGACGTTTTTCCCCAAGGAATTAGTTATTTGTAGCTCAAATATGGCGACAAAGAGAAAATAAATCTGCCATAAATTGAAGAAAGAAATTTATTATTTAACAATAGTTAATCTTTAAGAAATGTTTCTCATTTTTCTTTTTAATAACAACGTCAACAAGTTCCATTTACAACTGAAAACAAAACAGTTCTTTTAACTAAAACACCCCTTTGGAACTCGTGCAAAACATGAAAGACGGACGGATAATAGGAAACATCATTCTCTGCGGGGCTGTCACAACATGTAAATTCGAATCATTGTCCATCGAGAAGAAAAAGGTGTCCTAGACTTTCCTCGGGCGGTTAGTTCTTTGATTAATCCAGCTTACTCTTGTGATAGATGGTCAGTTGGAGTTGTTATCGGCACCGAAACCCATCGCAGACCGGAGGCTGGTAATTAACGACGTCCATAATAATATGAAGGATCTAAGAGGGAATTAATCAGAATCACTGGCGACCAGCGTCTAGATGGTGCTTTATTCCGTAAGAGGTGATTAGATGAACCTCGAGATGGTCAATGGCTTTTAAGAAGTTTTTCAGTTGACCACGGTCTTTGATCTCCGGCGGTTGAGGATTCATCTCTCGAAGGTCTGTCTGTTGGCCGTCCACTCGATGGCTGGACACACTCGGCTCAGAGTGGACAAGACGAGCGGTCTTTGAGCGCCACATCAAATAGAGCTCATCACATTGTAGTCATTTGCTGCTTCTTGCTACTGGTCAGCAGTTAAGAAAAACAGATCCAGTAATTATTGTACTATGCGTCACGTATGGAGAGGGCTCTTCCGGTGTTGTTTTGTTTTAATTTAGAAAATATCAAAGAATACGGAAGTTTTAGAAATGCATTGTCCACACTTTCAAGAAATCATCTTGAGAGATAATTTAAGATAGTAAATTTCCAGTTTCTCGAAATATCAAGATTTAGGTATGGAAAGGATTATCTGGTGTTATCTTGTTTTAATTTAGAAAATATAAAAAATACTGTAATTTTAAGCATGTTTTGTTCACACTTTGAAGAAACTATATTGAGATAAGTTAACAAAATGTAAATTTCCAGGTGTTTTGTTTAACTACGCTGGTGTACATAAGAAGAGGATATAATTATATAGTTTTGTTTTATTTTAGAAAATATCAAAACATTGAACATTTAAGCAAATTTGAGATAACTTGAGATTTACGTAGTTTTGTTGTTTTACAATGACTGGGGGAAAAAAAGTGACCATGAATTTAACAAAGCAAGTAAAAGTTTAATGTCAGGATATGAATTTGTAACTAGAAATTGAAAAGTACAGACAAAGTCAGAAATAATGCAATGTTTTATCTATAAAATATTTAATATCTCAAATATTTTCCTCAAACTTTACATTAATAATTTCTCGTTCTTATATTCTATGTAGCATATATATGATAACACACCACACGCCATTCGCTTTACCAGCTGTGGAGCTGTAGTTGAAATGGAATATATCCCAATGGGTCTACACAAGGAGATAAATTATATTACCCATTGTAGTATTAAAATTTAGTTTGTACTTAAGACATTTAAATGCACAGCAAGACAACAGACAGAGAGCTGAAATCTTCTGTGGTGCAAATAAACGTAAAGTGAGTTTTCAAGGACATTGCAATTTTGTATACACTTTGAACTATTTATATACAAGTTTAATCATTTGCACTGTAATAAAAATCGGCCTGTACATGGTTGATGTTTCAAGGTGGAAAGTTACGATAACGTCTCTTATTGCCTGTGGCGCTTGTAATAACAACATCCGCATACTTTGCACGTCGTGGAAATCAGTCCACAGCAGCAATCTCAATTTAATCATAACAATAACATAATATTAAATATGTTTTAACTCTTCTAAAATCGTTTGAAGAATATTAATGTAGTTTCATATCATTAAAAACGGTCCTCAAATGGTCAGTGAAAAAAATGTCGTGGTAGTTATTTTACGCGTCACGATGAAACTGGGTGGAAGCCGGCTCTGGAATTTGAACCCAGTACCTATGAACGTTAAGCCACACTGACTGAACAACATGACATCAGTTTGAAAGTACAAGTACATATAACATGTATAACCGTTTCTAACACGTTTCGAAAACAAAAATATGTCAATTTCATATACATGTATTTAGTTTAACAAATATGCTATAAAGTCTCTTAGAAGCATTATACGGACCACATCAAAGGTTTCTTGTGTATAGAAATGTATGTATTTTATGGACATTTAAAGGGCGGTTTCTTATTAAGTAACACTTAGGATAAATGTTATTGCATATAAACATTCCTCATTGGGAACAGTGTGCGCAAATAACATTAGATTACGTTTGAAACATAGGACTGCTTTTGTAAGCCATACTAGTGTTAATGTGCTTATTGCTTATTGCTATTTTATATTTCTTAATAATAATAAACAACCAATTAACAACCCTCCCTCCTCCCCCCAAAAAAAACAACATATATTTTTTATTTTACAAAAAAAAAAAATCAAGAACAAAGAAACAATAAAAGATTGCTATGTAAAGAAGAAATTATATAATAAAGAATTTGAGTGTCGATCACACATCACTTCCGTCTCTTGCCACAGAGCCATTAAACTCGGATACTATTTAGTTTCTCTTCACTTGTTTTAATGATAATAGTCCGCTCTGGCGTGTTGAAAGAGAATCTATCCATTCTTTTATTATTTATTTTCACGACTTGGACATCTGTCATTTTACAGCTTCCAACGACACTAAAACACTAACTATTATTGTTCTTTTTTCTCCCTAAATTAGTGGTCAAAAGGACATGCGATATCTTTTTGCAATCACGATAAAACTTTTTTTTGTCATCCTGTTTGGTAATGGAGAAGTCGCCGAGTGTCCCGAACGGCTGGGGAGGTACATTTGGGGTCAAGGATATCCACTGTTAGGTGATAGACAACGGATCATCAACGTTTAATGGGACAATGGGTTTTAAAACATGGGATAATTCCGTGTCCTTTATTGCCTCCATGACCTGGTCACCGTGGCCGACCTCAGGTAAAACGAGGCTGGACTTCTTTGTTGCTCACCGCAGGGCAGAAAACCATTTCAGCAACAGTTCACACAAAAATATCTACTAATTTTCTCTTTCAAAGACTTTTTACGACAATGACGAAAGGATATGCGTGACCTGGTGAGGCCACATGGGCGGACGCTTCCCTTACGATGATTTCTGGTGTCCGCAATATGAACTGCTGTTGGTAGTTCATCATAATAAAGCAACTAGAGATTTAAAAAATAATCGTCATTGGTGGTGAGAAAAAAACCTGTAAAGTAAACAAAAGGCTGAGAAAAAAGCTCTCTCTTGTGTGTTTTTTGACACCGATGACTTGTTTTTTAACAGGGTGACCCAGGGTCGCCGTGTTCCCAGACTTGGGATGTGAACTAGATTGTGACTTTCGCATTCCGGGTGCACCTCGTATATCTTTTGACCCAAAGCAAAGAATGGAGACTTTAGTCTTCCGCTGCAAAAAACAAAAACCTTTTGTTTTTCAAAATATGAAGTATTACAACTACTTCCGCTCTGTCTCGCTTATTATTTAGTGGTTTATAATAAAGAGCAAAGAACAAAAGGAAAAAGGCATGGGAAAGGTTAAAAGGTGTTCTTTATAATCAGTACCGTAGCCTGAACTAACTAGTGGGGAGAGCGGGGAGTAAAAATAATCAGAACAGTAATATAGGGTGTTCACCATCTAAGTAAAATGTTACTTTTAAAATAAACAGGGAACTTTTCGATTGGTGCGACCTTAATAATAATGAAAATAAATTGATATAATTTTGTAATCTTAGCAAGATGAAGTTTGGTTTTTAAAGAGCTTTTTGACGTACGTTTGTGAGAAGGGTAGTCGTATTAACATGACTGTCCAGTTTGCTACCATTGTAACATGTGTACGACGTTTTGATGACTATCGGCTATTTCTCACTCTAGCCAGTGCACCACGACTGGTATATCAAATAATGTGGTATGTGCTATCCTGTCTGTGGAATGGTGCATATAAAAGATCCCTTGCTACTAATGAACGAAAAAAACAACGTTGCGGGTTTCATCTCTACGACTGTCAAAATGACCATATGTTTGACATCCAATAGCCGTTGATTAATAAATCAATGTGCTCTAGTGGTATCGTTAAACAAAACAAACTTTTTACGACTAACATTACATATTAACGATAAATGTATTTTCTTGTATAGAATAACAGTATCAAGGTGTTTCTTGTCGTCCTAATGTTTGTAGTACTTCAAACCAGATTTTACTTTCCTGTAATTTCTGTTACGAAGTACAATGAAAAGTGACTGCTTCACAGAATAGCGCACGACCACAAACACATTGGATATAACGAATGCATAATGTTAGTCACCAAAACAATTATGTTAGACGAAAACATCTCACAATGACTACAAACACACGACAATCACTTTAAAATCATATAACTTATTTATGAATGTAATATCTCTTTCTGTTTTATGTCCCCACAAGCCTGTCCTGGGCACCGACAACACATGATTTAAACCTTATGGTAACGTCATTTGTTCTGTATGTGGTTGCATAAATCAGAAATGTCTTTTATTTAATTAACTGTTTTGTTTTATCAATAGATTCCAGCTGAATTAATTGTTATGTTAATGATTTATTGTAATACTATGGTCTATTGTAGTGTAAGCTAATTATAGTACTGTATACTGTATAATATTATTCATATTATATTAAGTATGTCTGCCTGTTTCTATAGATATATTATGCAGATCGCCCGTGTTTACACACAGTGTGTTTATATGAATTATGTAATACTACAGGTTTCTATAGGTAAGATTGTAAGGATATATTATAGCACCTTTCTGTACGGAGAGCGGGATGTAGCTCAAGCAGTAGCGTGTCCGCCTGTGAAGCGGTCGGTCATCGGATCGATCCTTCTCAGTAGACCCATTGGCAGTTTCGGCTGTTTTCCGTTCCAACCAGTGGACCGCAACTGGTTCATCAAAGGCCGTGGTATGTGCTGTCCTGCCTATGGGAAAGTGCATATAAAAGACCCCTTGCTGCTTATCGGAAAGTGTAGGATATGTGAAGAAATATGTCAGAATGACCATATGTTTGACGTCCAATAGCCGATGATAACATAAAAATCAATGTGCTCTAGAGGCGTCGTTAAATAAACCAATTAGTGCGGCGTCAGGAACAGTAGACGTTGATCAGACCCAGCTCTGGGTTAGCAGAACAGTTCTCCAAATGATTTAATAAAGTGTGTTTTGTTTAACGACACCACTGGAACACATTCATTAATTAACCATCGGCTAGTTCGTTCAGTCACAATCTAACAATCTAAACAGTTTTACACAATAAAATGACATTTAAAAACGTTTTGAGCCAAAATGGAATGAATGAATGAATGTTTAACGACACCCCAGCACGAAAAATACATCAGCTATTGAGTGTCAAACTATGGTAATGTAAATAAATAAGGTGATGATCAACATCAACACAAAAATTCATTATGTCAATTAAAACAGTGTAAAGAACTGTGCAACAAATATAAATATCACAACGAAATTTGTGCTATATTGGCCATTCTCAATGAGAATGTTACACCCCTGCCCCACGGTGAGGTTACAGCACGCGCAGGGGTTTTTTGAGCCAAAAAGCCCTATTGCACGATAGCGGTCTGCTTTTGGATAAAAGTGCTGTTATACGGCCACGAACATAAAACACGAGGTATTAATATAAAAAGAAAGACACTACTCAAAAAATAGTTAAAAAAGAAGTAAAGTTTGTTTTATTTAACGACGCCACTAGAGCACATTGAATTTTGTTATCTTATCATCGGCTATTGGACGTCAAACATATGGTAATTCTGACATATTTCTTCAGAGGAAACCCGCTGCCGTCACATAGGATACTCTTTTCGATAAGCAGCAAGGGATCTTTTATGTGCGCTTCCCACAGGCAGGATTACACAAACCATGGCCTTTGATGAACCAGTTATGGATCACTGGTCGGTGAGCCTTGCGGAGCACTTACTCAAGGTGGGATCCGAACCCAGTACCTACCAGCCTGTAGGCTAACTACCAGCCTGTAGACTAACTACCAGCCCGTAGACTAACTACCAGCCTGTAGACTAACTACCAGCCTGTCTAACCACGACGCCACCGAGGCCGGTACTCAAATTACAGATACAATATTCGTACATACCATTATACAACACTTTTCTGATAATATTTCGGTTTATTCCGCAGAACTTGTGGCCATACTTTACTCCCTGAGATGGATTGAAAGTGTTCATCAAACTAAGGGCCATAGCAGATATGTTCTCTTCTCTGATAGCCTTAGTGCATTGCAGGCTATCGGGGGTGCCCATAGTGTCCGCTCTCAAATTAT
>JAECMU010017898.1:0-10223 GCA_016106625.1 Dracogyra subfuscus
TACAGAGAAGCTGAACTAATGTACAGGAACTGGAACACATCTGTGACGTTTTGACGTGCAATACAGAGAAGCTGAACTAATGTACAGGAACTGGAACACATCTGTGACGTTATGCCGTGCAATACAGAGAAGCTGAATTAACTGACAGAAACTGGAACACATCTGGGACGTTATGACGTGCAATACAGAGAAGCTGAACTAATGTACAGGAACTGAAACACATCTGGGACGTTATGCCTTGCAATACAGAGAAGCTGAACTAACTGACAGAAACTGGAACACATCTGGGACGTTATGACGTGCAATATAGAGAAGCTGAACTAACTGACAGAAACTGGAACCCATCTGGGACGTTATGACGTGCAATATAGAGAAGCTGAACTAATGTACCGGAACTGAAACACATCTGGAACGTTATGACATGCAATATAGAGAAGCTGAACTAATTGACAGGAACTGGAACACATCTGGGACGTTATGCCTTGCAATACAGAGAAGCTGAACTAACTGACAAAAACTGGAACACACCTGTGACGTTATGCCTTGCAATACAGAGAAGCTGAACTAACTGACATAAACTGGAACACATCTGGGACGTTATGACGTCCAATATAGAGAAGCTGAACTAATGTACAGGAACTGAAACACATCTGGAACGTTATGACGTGAAATATAGAGAGCTGAACTAATGTACAGGAACTGGAACATATCTGGAACGTTATGACGTGCAATATAGAGAAGCTGAACTAACTGACAGGAACTGGAACACATCTGGGACGTTATGACGTGCAATATAGAGAAGCTGAACTAATTGACAGGAACTGGAACACATCTGTGACGTTTTGACGTGCAATACAGAGAAGCTGAACTAATGTACAGGAACTGGAACACATCTGTGACGTTATGCCGTGCAATATAGAGAAGCTGAACTAACTGACAGAAACTGGAACACATCTGGGACGTTATGACGTGCAATACAGAGAAGCTGAACTAATGTACAGGAACTGAAACACATCTGGAACGTTATGACGTGCAATATAGAGAAGCTGAACTAATTGACAGGAACTGGAACACATCTGGGACGTTATGACGTGCAATACAGAGACGATGAACTAATGTACAGGAACTGAAACACATCTGGGACCTTTTGACGTGCAAGACAGAAAAGCTGAACTAATGTACAGGAACTGAAACACATCTGTGACGTTATGACGTGCAATACAGAGAAGCTGAACTAATGTACAGGAACTGGAACACATCTGGGACGTTATGCCGTGCAAGGCAGAGAAGCTGAACTAATGTACAGGAACTGGAACACGTCTGGAACGTTATGACGTGCAATATAGAGAAGCTGAACTAATTGACAGTAACTGGAACACACCAGGGACGTTATGTCGTGCAAGACAGAGAAGCTGAACTAATGTACAGGAACTGGAACACATCTGGGACGTTATGACGTGCAATATAGAGATGCTGAACTAACTGACAGGAACTGTAACCTATCTGGGACGTTATGACGTGCAATATACTTTTTAAAGAAATGGCACATTCTACTTTTTATCACATATATTTAGCGGTAACAACAAACATTTTTTTTATTGCAACAAACACAGTTGTTTTATTATTATTATTATTATTATTACTACTACAACAAAACACATTTTTTTTATTGCCAATTGGAGTTCATTTGGCAATACCATTTTTTTTTTTACTTTGCTAATTTCTGTAAATAAACTAACTGCTGTTGCCATATTACCCGCCTCCGTGCCTGTCAGCGTAGGACCGGGATGTTGGACGGTGAAATTCGATCTGATGGGATATCAAAGTTTTATATCACACAGTGCCTGCTGTTCACAGTAATGAAGTAACACGTCCACATAGTGGATGTTGGTAGCTGTTTCAATGAAACATAATATCGTAACTTTACACCAACGGGTAAGCGTGTTTACAACTGTTTGACCCAAAATGGATTTTGTATACTTTGCCTTGAATAAACACACACACACACACACACACACACACACACACACACACACACACACACACGTATGTACGTACGTACGTACGTACATACATACATACATACATACATACATACATACATACATACATACATACATATATATATATATATATATATGGCACAAATATTCCTTTCCTTTCAAAACGATTCCCCAACAAAAACACGACAAACCAATTGTGACAATACATGGTTTTATTCAAACAAGGAAAAGTGAAACAAAAGGTAAACTTACAAAATACTCGAGAGTATCACAAACAGTTAACGGGTTCACATTTGATTAGTTAGTATTTAAATCTTCACAACAAGCAAGCCTAGAAGTAACTATAAGTACACGCCGTGTATCTTATTCCTGAGGCATTTTATTTATGTATAGTTGCTTTACAATTCTTCCTTTCATCAATCATCATAGAGTGTACATATTTCTTAAACCCTATTTACAACAGTACAATTACACCATAAAGATATGTGACGAAATTGACAAGTAGGTTTTTTTTTCATAAGAAAGAAATCTGCAAGCAATTCAACCAATCAGATCCTACTGGTCACTTCGATGTTAGATCTTGGTCAGCAGATCTAACCAAAGCCGATGTTCTCACGTGTTCAGACCACACATACACGCGTGCGGGTGCACGTTCGCACGCCCGCACGCACGCACACACACACACACACACACACACACACACACCCAACATCTATATCCCTGCCGTAAATCTGACAGCAGCCCTAACGCAATTCCAACTTAAAATGAAGGTCACATGGATACATACGAACGTTGACTTATGTTAGATCCACCAAGAGAGAGCAAAGTGAAGTGATAGTAAGATCTGATCTCGGACTGCTGTAAAAACCAAACATACATCCAAAAGAAGCCTCTTCAGTCTGTTATGATATTAAATAGTTTGAGACTGGACTTCAATCAGCTTAAATCCTACGGCCGAGCTGAGGTGAAAAGAAGGATGAAAGGAATGTTTTATTTAACCACACACTCGCGCAGAGAGAGAGAGAGAGAGAGAGAGAGAGAGAGAGAGAGAGAGAGAAAGGGAGGGGGGGAGAGAGAGGGAGAGAGGCAAAGGACAAAGGGAGGGAGAGAGAGAAAAAGGGAGGGAAAGAGAGGTGAGATAAGATAGGGAAAGGATGAGAAAGATAAAACGATAGTAAGTTTGTCTAATTATTGCTATATCCAAGCGTGTTAATCTTCGACACCACTGACGTCCTCCCCTCGAAAAACAAACACAAACAAGGAAAAACGAAAGAAAAAGAAACAGGTTACGTACAGTGTATTTTATTTGATTACATAAATGTAACAGATAAAAATAAACTTCCACTTAGGGGATTTGAACCACAGACCGTCAGTACGAGAGTCCAGTGCTCTACCAACTGAGCTAATAGGGAAATTCGCACTAGCTACTGCTAGTAGGAGCACTTTATACCAACACTACTACATAAATATATTTTAAAGTATAAGCTAATAAAAGGCACATATAAATTCACGATTTAACGGATAAAATAAGGAATTAGGATTAAAGAGGCACATTTGTTTTTATCATGTACTTAATCTCATTAGGGTTATGTTTATTTTATTATATAACTAAGTCCAGTGACAAACCTATCTTGATTTGTGACAATTGAATAGAAGCCCAACAAAACAATATGCAGTGAAATTGTGTTAGTGCACGGTGTAGTATAATAAAGACGGGGTTATGGCAGTCATTCCGGAACAAAAATACAGCACACACGCACAAGCACAGACACACACACGAGGTCACCTCGGTATTAACAATGTTCAAGATTCACAGGGCGGCTGTTAATGTTTTTAGTTATGTCGCCCATTCTCAGTCCATCATTCTACTATAAAATTATTTTTACATTCATCTCTTTATACCAAAATGCTTATAGCTCATAGCTACATAACTAAATGACACCTGCATGTATTATGTTTTACATATTAATTTGTTGATTATAATATACAGCTTTAATGGTTGTATGTTCTTCGCTGTAAGATGAATCAAGGCCATTTAGATGACGCGTCTGTGTGATAAAATGTTAAACTGTAGAACTAACTAACATGAACATATTGAAATAAACAAACAAATACAAACAAACACAATAAATAAATAAATAAATAAATAAACAATAAATAAATAAATATTACTTACATAAGTACAACATAACAGTAAATACATCAGCGTAACAAGATGTTTTAAAAATAAAATCTTTGAACAAAGAAGGACCTGAATTTGACCAAAACCTAAACTGCCTCCATTTATGAACTTTTCTTGTTGGAGAGTTGCTTTTCATGTACTAGTGCTTGGCAACAAAAATATTGCTTCTGTTAGCTAAATTCCTTCATGAAAACCCCCCAACATCTTCACAATATCTAAAAACAGCAAGACAGCATTGGTTCGATGTTCTATAGCATTATATTATTACTATTATTATATTGCTTTAAGTGCATTTAGTCGATTAGTTTTCACACATATTTATATTTCTGCATTAATAAATAATTGACCGAATGCCCCAAGACAGATTACATTTGTATGCGAAACACACCACTCCATAAATGACTCATTTACTAGTTGGACTATATGTATACAATGGTATCTTTGGCATTCAGACATGAGTAAATTAGTGTATCACAATTTGTACTGGGTTGATTAAGTCATAATCATGTTCACCATGTTCATTACCATCAGTATTAGAGATATTTGTGATGCATATATTGATATGTCATCATAATCCTAGTATCGTTTATTTCACAGATTCTACTTTCAGTAGCACCAGGGATTTGACGAGATCGTGTATGTAATACTAGCTAGGCTCAGATTGTCAACTGTCACGACGGAGTTGGCCAACTCGACAGTTGTGGTATAATTCTCCCGACTCCCAACTGACGACTGATGCTCAGATTAACAACTAATCAGTCGTAGGTGTCCATGACGAGAGTCGAGTTGTAAGATAGCTCAGACTTGGATCTGGACAGTTGTAGAAGTCGAGTGGTCGGTGACTTGGCCAAATCATGCCGGGCCAGTTGGCAGTCTAACCCTATCGTAACAGCTCCGAGGGGACTACACGTTGGTGGCGGCAGACTGGCGGGTTGAACTGGCGCTGTGGTCGGCAGTTGCGTCCTGAGTTTGTAATATCATGTGTGATTCGGGATTCTCGGGCTGTTCAAATAAAACACCATACAGTACTAAATGTAGATAACAAAATGTTTTAACACATAAAGTAAAGATATAGAGAAATTATGAAATGCTGATAACCTTATTCTGTTGTTCTTTTTTAATGTTTGTGGAGAGAGAGAGAGAGAGAGAGAGAGAGAGAGAGAGAGAGAGAGAGAGAGAGAGAGAGAGAGAGAGAGCCCATACATATACAAAAACAAAATTATAATAAGGCGCAAATTTAATTTATATGTAATCCATAATGCGCATCAATCACGAATGGTGCAAATGGGTTGAGATAATTCCATTTATGCAACTTCTGTACGCATGTGCGTATCCGATCATTCTTGGCATTGTACATTATGCTTACGTATACGGATTACAGATAAATGAAATTTGCTCTTAAAGGTTTAATTTAATTTCTGTATCAAATGAGATATTCAAAATGTCTTTGTTCTTTTTAAATATACGCACGTTCATGCGTGCACGTGTGCGTAAATCTAATTATGTGTAATTGGATTCAATACATATATACTCACAGTTTCTGCCTTCTTGTAGATGACGATTTCAAAGATACATATGAGACCTCCTGCTATCACGCCAAACAGTAGAACTATCAAGGCTCCGGAGAACGTGCCTAGATCCACGCTGTAGAATGGAGGAATCTTCACCCAGTCTGCCTGGGTCGGGTTCAGCATGATGGAGTGACACTTACCAGTGAACCACTTGTCTTCCAGAAGCTGAAGAGTTCCGTTTTCTCGCAGCTGTAGCAGCGTGACATCCAGCTCATCAGCGTGGGTCCAAGCTTTGTTGAAACCAAACCCGTAAGATCCACTGATGCTGAAATCTCCCACAAAATAGAGATCACACGGTGCCTGACGCACATGGTATTTAGCCATTGCCGATTCCATGATGAAAGCGTAGGCAGTCTTCCAGCTATTCCGTACCCTACTTATCGCATCTTCGACAGACGCAGCCAGGCGGTCATTGTTCTTGGAGACAGTCCTGTAAATTTGCTGTATGTATGGAACATGAGCGAAGCGGAAATATTGCTCGGTTGTCCCGCCCTTGAGCATTCCGTATTTGACGTCTGACTGCTTCACGAGGTCCTGGAGTCCTCGAATCTTGTAGTAGCTCTCTACCTCCTGGTGGTTCGGACCCAGCCTCAGCAGATTTGTCAAACTGGCGGTGAAGGTCACGAGGAAGAAAACTACATAGATCCACCAGAAACACGCCACCAGACGACCTCCTAGGGATCTCGGTGTCCGTGTGTAGCCTGGAAGAAATAGAATTGTATAATTTGTAGATTACAGTCTGAACAAACAAAACCGAAACGCATGATCAGGGCCGTCTGCACAAATGCAAACTCGAATGGGCACTTGGAACAATGGTGGATGATTCCACGAATTTCTTACAACTACTCCTTAGGTAATCCTTTCATGGAGCTTTCACCCCTCATAGATCGTCACAAAGAAGACTGTCATTCCCAGAATATTTTAATAAAATAATAATAATTTTACAGTAGATCGATGTGGTGGGTGGACGAATATATTAGATATATTAATGGCAGATAAATACACAGACACAAACATAAAAACAGACATACACATATGTAGATGCTACATTTGTGTATAATGGTGTATTACTGATCCTGCTACAAATTTAAAATAAAGTATCAAAATCCCATTCAAATGTTGCAGTCGATTATAATGATGTTTGCCAGTTTAAAAACTAACCTAATATATTTAAACATTTGTATAATATGTTTTGGAACACAATACTACAATTCTGTCCAAGAAAAACAGCAAAAAAGAGAGACAACCAAACATGCATCATGTTAAGAATGTTTTGCTAAGAACTATAATCTGTTATATATGATATTACCAACCCTGCCACATCCACGAGCTGATGGTAAACCAAAATGAGTTGTTACAGTTGAAGGATTCGGCTTCACGATGAGTCGCTTCGCCATCTTTAGCCATTTGTCGCCACTCGTACGGATTAAACCGAGCAATAATATAAATGATCGTGCTGACGCCGAAATAGCATATGAGTGACATCATCCACACACTCTGTTCTAGGGGTAAAAAAAGGCGGGAGATCCTTTCCTGGAATGACTTTTGTTCCGAAGATGGTTTCCTCAATATTACCACAGGTCCGAAGTTTTGGAAAGGAATAGAAAAATGGATAGCCTCTCTGCGTTGTGATGACACAGTGAGAGGAGCGGCTGCCAAATGACGTTTCTGTTAAAATGAGAAAATTCTAATAGTTTCGTTAAAGTTTAAAGAAGAAATGTAAAATATATCAAAGGTAAGATGTTTTACAGGATGTTTAATTGATCAAAATATTGCTGTAGCAGAAACACAAATAGTACTTATATCAAACGGTTTTTGTTCCAGACATAGCCTATAAGTAAACTATTGGCAGTCATAACAGTGGCACCAAAGTGATAATACAATGGGTGCATGAAACGTGCTTTTAATGAATGTTTTGTTCTCTCTCTCTCTCTCTCTCTCTCTCTCTCTCTCTCTCTCTCTCTCTCTCTCTCTCTCTCTCTCTCTCTATCTGTGATATGTGCATGTACGTACGTATTTTACAAATATTAATTAAGCTAATTGTATTAACATGTTCAGAAAATAATTTGACTTATAACATTAAACTAAATACACTAAATGTGCCATTATCTATGCTGTTATGTATATACTTGGTATAATATTTCTCCGATGAGACCGTCCCAAGTCCCATTGCTGCTGACACTTCCAAACTTCTGTCCTGGTATCACGTGGATCGTATAATCCAAATTCATCATACTGGTCACGTGATCCAGGATATCCTTGACGAATCCGTCGTAATGTTGGGGATCAGTGCTGTTGGCATCGCCAGACGTCCGCATCAAATACGGTTTTATCTATAAAGAATGCAAAATATCAGCAAATACGGTTTTATCTATAAAGAGTGCAATAACTCATCAAATACGGTTCTATCTATAGAGTACAAGAACTCGTCAAATACGGTTCTATCTACAGACAGTGCAACATATCATCAAATACGGTTCTATCTATAGAGATTACAAGAACTCATCAAATACGGTTCTATCTATAAAGAGTGCAATAACGCATCAAATACGGTTCTATCTATAGAGTACAAGAACTCGTCAAATACGGTTCTATCTACAGACAGTGCAACATATCATCAAATACGGTTCTATCTATAGAGATTACAAGATCTCATCAAATACGGTTCTAGCTATAAAGAGTGCAATAACGCATCAAATACGGTTCTATCTACAGACAGTACAACACATCATCAAATACGGTTCTATCTAGAGACAGTATAACACATCATCAAATACGGTTCTATCTACAGACAGAACAACATATCATCAAATACGGTTCTATCTACAGACAGTGCAACATATCATCAAATACGGTTCTATCTACAGACAGTGCAACATATCATCAAATACGGTTCTAGCTATAGAGTACAAGAACTCATCAAATACGGTTATATCTACAGAGAGTACAAGAACTCATCAAATACGGTTCTATCTATAGACAGTACAAGAACTCATCAAATACGGTTCTATCTATAGAGAGTACGTACAAGAACTCATCAAATACGGTTCTATATACAGACAGTGCAACATATTAGAATTATTTAAATAAGATCCTATTTATGTAATACAATGTACACAAAATCTATCTAGTGAGTACAAAAAAGTCATAAAATTGGGTTCTAATTCTGGAGTACAAAGTGTAAGAAATCACGAATACGGTTATATTTACATAGCATAAAACATTCATCAACATAATTCTATATACGGGGTACAAAGTACAAGTCATCGATAAAGTTTCATGAATATAAACATTTATCAGTAAGGTTCTATCTACTGGGTAAAAAGCAATCGATAAGAAGTTGTATTTGCAGTGTACGGAGTCCAAGTAATCACCAACAAGGTTATATTTATGGAGTAAATTTTATCAATAAGGTTCAAAGTACAACGTATACAATGAAGATATCCAAATTTCACTATCCAAACAAAGATCATAAAGCTGATAACCATAGTATTATAGTAGAAATAAGACAAGACAAAAAGATGTTTCTGTACAAGTAACAGAATTTTAAGTGCGTTTGAAATGCTGTTTTAAAGATGTTAATTTTGATTTTGTTTCCAAGCAATTAATTCTATGTACGATAATAGTTTGAAAACATTTATTTTCTATCTCTTTTGATGTGCATACCAAAGTGTCGTATTTAATAATATCGACCATGTAGTTAGTTTTACTAATTAGAGGTAAAACACGATGGCCCTGCACGTGTAGCGGGGTCAAAATAACCACGTTCTCTGGATACTACCAACTGTTTGCAGACGAAGTCTAGAGACCACATTCCAAAACACATTGCTCAGACGAAACCATTTAACGAGAAAACCATAATGATTCGATATCCATAAAACTGATGAAGTTAATGAAATAAAGCAAACGACTTTTGATCTGTGTATATCACCTATAGAGGATACTCGCATGATGCATTTTTGTTAGATTAGTTTTATTCCCTATTATAATGAAATTGGCATCGTTCTTAATACAAATTTGAATTAACTTTCACGAAGGAAACAGACTTAATCAGAAAAACCACATGATTTTTTTCAGTACCAAATTCATAAGTAAAAAGATGTACGTTTGGAGAATATGGTTAATATCCCCACTGCACGGAATCGAACGGAAATAACTATGTAAATACTTTGCACGTAAGACACGAAGTGGTCGCTGTGACTGGCTACATATGTTAAATATTTCACATAGCCTCGGAGCCAGAGGTCGACATTATGGGGTAAATAATGTTCATGTTCGCACAGTGTGCAAGATGACTTTATAATAATCACAAAATTAATTCATAACAGCATAGCATCTTGTATAGTTCGGTTCCCTTTATAATTGAATAGACTTATCATGTCATATTAGCCTAAATACATTTTACACACACACACACACTCTCTCTCTCTCTCTCTCTCTCTCTCTCTCTCTCTCTCTCTCTCTCTC
>JAECMU010017901.1:0-10197 GCA_016106625.1 Dracogyra subfuscus
TTCTTCTTTTTTTTCAAAAAGTTTATTGACCCCAGACACAAGTATAGTAGTCTCAGTTTCAATGGTTGAAATATTAGTATTACCATTCTTATATTTTTGAGGAGTCTGAAAAGGAAACAAACTCTCATGAAACCTTAGTAAATGGGCAACACTTATAAAAACAAAAAACAATACTGCAACAGATTATAAGAGAAAATATGAAGAAGAAAAAATTGGTCGCCAGGCGGGCAACCTTACTGTGGGTTTTCAGTCGCCTGTCATCGTTTTCAGTTGCCAGGGGTGATCGGGCGACCATTAAGTTTGAACCCTGGCGTATGTTAAACATATTTTTTTAAATAATAATTTGAAAAAAAGTAATAATAATATTTTTTTACATATATGGGCAGGTGTATTGCAAATAGTCTTGACAGTTGTTATTTTGTGAATTTCAGAGAAGAAATGAGAAAAGAATTAAAAATACGGACATTCGGTTGATCGACTTCGGTTCGGCCACGTTCGACCATGAGCACCACAGTACGATAGTGTCAACGCGTCACTACCGAGCGCCGGAGGTCATACTGGAGTTAGGCTGGTCCCAGCCCTGTGACGTGTGGAGTGTCGGCTGTATCATGTTCGAGCTCTACACCGGATACACACTCTTTCAAGTGAGTGTATTTCATTAATTTATCCTAGCGGGCAGCATAGCCCAGTGGTACAGTGCCCGCCTGATGCGCGGTCGGTCTATGATCGATCCCCGTCAGCTAACCACTGGGGTTTTTCCTCGACATAACCATATGTCCGACGCCGATATAACCGTATTTATAATGTGTTGAGTGCGTCGTTAAAAAAAATAAAATAATAATAATAATAATTTATCCTATAACTTATCGGGCGGGACGTAGCCCAGTGGTAAGGCACTTGCTCGATGCGCGGTCAGTTTTTGGGATCGATCCCCTTCGGTGGGCCCATTGGGCTATTTCTGGTTTCAGCCAGTACACCACGACTGGCATATCAAAGGTACTATCCTGTCTGTGGGATGGTGCATATAAAAGATCCCTTGCTGCTAATCGAAAAGAGTAGCCCATGTAGTTTGCGTCAGCGGGTTTACTCTCTGAATATCTGTGTGGTCCTTAACCATAATATGTCTGATGCCATATAACCATAAATAAAATGTGTTGAGTGTGTCATTAAATAAAGCATTTCTTTCTTTCCTATAAATTATGGGGGTGGGGTAGGGGGGTGTAGCCCAGTGATAAAGCAACTAGTATGCCACGACTGGTATATTAAAGACAGTGGTATGCACTGTTACATCTGTGGGATAGTGCATTTAAAAGATAACTTGCTACTAATGGAAAAATGTAGTTGGTTTCTGTCAAAATTATCAAATATTTAATATCCAATAGCCGGTGATTAATAAATCAATGTGCTCTAGTGGTGTTGTTAAACAAAACAAACTTTAATTTTAATGCACAAAAAAAAGAAGAGGTTTTGCAAAAGTAGACATGTGCAAGCTAAGCATAAACAAAACTATCAATCTTGTAATTTACTGAGGCCAGCTGGGGCTTCTTCCCATTCCAACCAGTGTTTCATATCTGATACATCAAAGGCTGTGGTATGCACTGTCCTGTATAGAAAAGTGCATGTTAAAGATACCTTGCTGTTTTGCAGTACGAGTACATCAAAGGCTGTGGTGTGCACTGTCCTGTCTATATAGAAAAGTACATGTCAAAGATACCTTGCTGTTTTGCAGTACGAGTACATCAAAGGCTGTGGTGTGCACTGTCCTGTCTATAGAAAAGTACATGTCAAAGATACCTTGCTGTTTTGCAGATGCAGATAGCCTGTGTGCAGCAGGTTTGCTCTTACTTTCAAAGGTTGTGGGATGTGCTGTCTTATATATGGAGAAGTGAATATAAAACTTCTCTTGCTACATTCATGTTTCGTCCGTATGTCAGAATTTACAAATTGTTGACATCCAATAATCTATTATTAATTAATGTGCTCTTGAAAAGCATTACAATGTTTACACTCTATTGTTTACAATATTGTATTTGTTTACACAGACTCACGACAACAAAGAACACTTAGCAATGATGGAAAGAATACTCGGTTCCATTCCGTACCGCATGGCCAAAAAGACCAAGTAAGTGACTTTCCTGTCTTTAGTTTTTTTGTGTATACGGTCACGAACTTCATCAGCAGGGTTTCTGCCGGAGAGTAAAATGAGTATGGCGCCAAATTTTGGGGCAGATTTTTTTTTTTTCAGTTTAACTTTTTGACAAAATCAATTACTCTTATCATCACTGTATGATTTTCTTAACCTTAAACTTAACTGTATGATTTTCTTAACCTTAAACTTAACCCATTTTCTGGTGGATGCCCCCCCCCAACCACACAAACACACCCACTGTTGAGGTGGTTGTATTCAATTCCTTAGCGCCATACCCAAAAATTCCTTTCTGGCAGAACCACTTATCAGATGAAGCCAAACTTTCAAAAAAAAGTGTTTAAGAAGCTTGAATTAAATTTTTAAATTCTTAAATTCAAGAATACCATATAATTTCCATATACATGTAGACAAATTGAAATATTTTTATGTATATATACTAGTAGTCCTTTTGTAAACCGGACAAAAAGGATGAAGTACAGAAAAGCATCTTGATGTTATTTGCAAATATATATTATGAAACTAGTAATCACCACATAAGTATTAGTTTTAAACATTTTAAAAATATATCATACACATAAAATTGGGAATAAATGAAAATTTAATATAGATTTATTAAGCAAAGTTTTAAAAAAGTTATTATTATTAAAAAAAAAATTCATAACCAAATTTAAATTATCAAACTTGAAATCCCTGCTGAAAATTTTAACACAAAGATTTATTATGTCAAATAAACATTTTATTTTATATGGGGGAAAACCCTTTTTTTTAATAACATAATCCAACTACAAATAATACTTGTTTTGGTAGAAATTTAGTTTTTGTGGTTCTCGTTTTAGGAAAAAACATTTATTTACTTTCTGTTTGACTATAAAATGTTAAACTTTATCCCACAAAGAACCAGTTTCATCTGGAAGGTTTTTTTTGTCAGTATAAATGGGGCAAAACATTTCATTAATACATGATCCAAATTATACAAATAGTACTCCTTTATGTCTGAATATGAAAAGAGGGCCTCGTAAGTTGTCAAACTTGTGCCCGATTCTTTTGTTCTTTGTACAATAAAATATGTTTTCAGTCAATAAAATGTTGAACTTTATTGCACAAAGAATCAATTTCTTGGGGGTATTTTAAAAACAAAATTTGTCAGAATATAAAACAGTGCCTCGTAAGTTGTCAAACTTGTGCCCGATTCTTTTGTTCCTTGTACAATAAAATATGTTTTCAATCAATAAAATGTTAAACTTTATCGCACGAAGAACGAATTTCTTCTGGCACGGTCGCCTAGACTGGGACCCGACCACGTCTGCGGGTCGCTACGTGCGGGAGAACTGTAAACCCCTCTACGTGAGTACCGGGCATGCTCCGTGACCACCGCGCTCTTTTAGCAGCAGTCTGTGTGTAGATAACCCAATAGCAGCATGAGTTTTACTACAATCGTATTTCGTTCATTCCCTGACTTTGGTGCATTTCATTTATGTTCTGGTACATACAGTTAGTGCATTTTCAACTGTTGCAGGGTTTTGGGGGGGGTTGGCCAAAAATATTTTAAAGTTATTTATCCAGATTTCAAAATATTGCAGCTTCTATTTGTGTTTTCTGTTAATAATAAGATAATATGGTTAAATAAAATGAATTAAAAAAACACCCATATATTATAATAACACTTTATTTAAAGAAGGTTTAAAAAAACCCACCGTAATATCCTCTCCTCAGCCCTTCTCTACAAATCTTTTGATAAAAGGGTCTAGCTTAGATTTTGAACCTTTTCTCAAATGAGGTCTAGCTTAGATTTTGAACCTTTTCTCAAATGGGGTCTAGCTTAGACACTGAACCGTATCTCAGATGGGGCTTAGACATTGAACATTTTCTCAAATGGGGTCTAACTTAGACATTCAATCATTTCTCAATTGGGGCTTAAACATTGAACCTTTTTTCTCAAATGGGGTCTAGTTTAGACATTGAAAATTTTCTCAAATGGGGCTTAGCTTAGACATTGAACCTTTTCTCAAATGGGGTCTAGCTTAGACATTGAACTTTTTCTCAAATTGGGTCTAGCTTTGACATTGAACCTTTTCTCAAATGGGGCTTAGCTTAGACATTAAAACTGTCTAGCTTTCATGGACTTTTTCCTCTTTCTCTCCCCCCCCCCCCCCATATAAATAAGTATACAGATAAAATATCTTTCTTTAAAAAAAAAAAAATACTCATAGTCATAACACTTGAAAATGCACTTACAGTTTATTGCAGGCTTCATTATGCCGGCATGTTTGTGTGTGTGACAATTTTGTTTTGTTTTGTTTATTATCCTTGGGTAACAAGTCTCCTTGACTGGCAGCCCCGAGGTAAAGTGCTTGCTTGATGTGCGGTCTGTCTAGGATCAATCCCCATCGGTGGTGGGCCAATTGAGCTATTTCTCATTCCTGCCAGTGCACCACAACTGGAATATCAAAGGTCATAGTATGTGCTCTCCCGTGTGTGGGGAAGTGCTTATGAAAGATACCTTGCTGTCAGTGGAAACATTTAGTAGGCTTCCTCCAAGGTTGTATTTCATAATTATCAAATGTTTGACATCCAATTAATAAATCAGTGTGCTCTAGTGGTGTCAATCAGCCTGTGTTGTCACCAATAGCCTATGAGTAGGAAAACAGTGTGCTCTAGTGGTGTCATTAAACAAAACAAACCTTAAAAGATGCTCAGGTATCGCTACATATCTTTATTTCCTTTGTCCTGTTGGACAGATGGATATTCTGAAGGGATGAACAAGCGTTTATACTATGTCTCCAACATATATTTTGGTGGTAACATATATGTTTACTGAAAACGTAGCACAGGGATTTTGAGATTTACTTATTTGCTTTGCTTTCATTGTAAAGGAAAATAACACAAAACGCTTGCCGTTGTTTTCTAATGTTAGATAACAGATTAACACGAATTAATTGAGCATTAATTCGTAAACTTTGTCAGTGACGGGACTTGTTGCCTGGGGATCTGTATTGCCTGTTACTGTGACCGTGTGAGCATGTTTGTAGCTTCTTGCATTTTCTCTCGTTTGAAGAAAGCAAAAGTACTTCTACCATGGCCAGTTTGACTGGGACCCCGATAGCACTGCAGGCCAGTATGTGAGGTCGAATTGTAAACAGCTTAAGGTGAGTACTATCCCCTGTTTCTTCCGCTTGTACACGTGGCCCTTAAACTCGTCACCCTTGGCCTGTAAAATATAAAAAAATTTAATGTGAATTCAAAAGATTTGAATCTGACATTTAACAAACTTTGATACTATAGATATATGTAATAAAAATATGTGTATATTAATGGGGTTTCAAATCAACTGCACCAGTTTATTTATTTCATTTGTGTTTTTTTGTGTCTTTTTTTTTTTTTTTTTTTTTTTTTTTTTTTTTTTTTTTTTTGTCTTTCTTTCTTTTCACAGTAATCAGAATTGATTTTACTGCTTACAGATACAGTTCTGATAATTAGATGATGTTGATTTTGTTGTTCTCGGATTAAATTTAGAAGGAAACAACATGAAAATCCAAATTTCTAAAGTATTCTCATATTTCATGTTATCCATTTTGCATAACCTGTTTGCTCCTAACAACTTTGTTACTCTATTCTTAGATAAATGTTTTAAAATGGAAGGTAAATTTGTTGAACTGGGGTAACTTTCAGCCAGCTGTTTGTTGCTAAAATCTCCTAGACTGGTTTGTATGTTATTCATTTAACAGAATGACTACTTTGGGAACCAGTCAATTCAATTTACAAACCATTTAGTGAAAATAAATGGGGTGAATTTAAATTTAAAAAAAAATTAAAGTGCAAAGGGAGGTAACTCTGTGGGCTAACTGTTGTTATGTAATGCAAATGTAAGTAAGTTATGTGGGGACATGTAATGAATACCCACAATGCATTGTCAGCCACGGATAGAAGACAAACAACATACATGTACGTCACCAATGCAGTGACGGGGTCACCTGTCGACATCTGATAGTTCTCTCACAAATCCACACATATATTTTTACATTGTCAAAATTCAGGTTGGTCCTTTGCATCATCTTTGTAAATAGAAATCTGTTTGAGAAAAGTTGGTGGCTGTGTTTACTGAATGCAGATAGGTTTATAACTTTAAACATGATAAATAGGTAACAATACTGGTAGCTGAAACTGCAAAAAAAAACACAAAATATTGCTGCCTGTCGCCCACTAATGAACACACTAAAATTACGAAATTAATAACGTCCATTATAAGCAACAGATTCAGAGTCTAATCCATGCCTTGTGCTTATAAAGCTTTTACAGTCTAGACTCGAGACTCTAATAGAGTCTGAGACTTTAATGTCATGGCAACGCCATACAAATTGTATGTGTGTGACATCATTAAAGATTGAGTCTGGATTCTAGAATTTTTATAAGCACGGGCTCTGTTGCCGCATTAAGCTGTCAAAGTGCTTTGATAGATGTACTTGTTTTTTAACACAGTTTCTCCCATTTGTGGACATACAAATACAGTTACGGCTACATCACATTGTATGAGTGCCTCATATGAGACTTAACCACAGGAATAACCGGGGGTGCAGAAATGGAAAGCATTTCACTAGCCCACCAGACCAAAACCCAACTAAAATTTACTAGCCTGCCACAATTTCCACTAGTCCACCAATTTGTAGAACAATAACGTATCAACAATATAAATATCAGTGTCTTCACTTCAAATGCTAAATATATATACACATGTATATATAAATATAAATGTATTGATAAAACATTACGAAGAACCCTTGGTAAGTGATCAACATCACGTAGCAAACAAAATCAACAAGATAGACAGACCGTCCAGCTGGTAGTTGCATTTGTTTGGTTCACATTTGGCGAGCGGGTGAGTACTTCGTGCACACTTGAATAACTGATTGCATAGCATCCGTATCAGTCCTCTGGACCCATATTCACAAAAAGGTGTAAATTTACGTCTACGACTTGCATTTATGTCTGCTGTAGATTTACGTTTACGTGCAAGAAGCACCTTATTCTCAAAGACGGTTGTAAATGTAAACGTAACTTAGATGGACATAAATCTACGATTTAACACTCACCGAAGAAATAATAAAAACATTAGAAACTATGGCTACCGGGTAAATAACAAATGCGCAAACTGCTTCAATTATTGAAAATGCTGCAAGTTTACGTAAATAACAGTAAATAAGGGCGGTCATGCTTAATTTATTACATATACATGACATGTGCTGCGTTAGTTGTAACCGGAGGCACTGTTATATTTACGTCCAACTTAACACATAAGTTACGTTTTCGTTGTTTCATGAATAGCTCTTCAGTCGTAGATTTACGTTTACATGTAAAACTAGGCTTACTATGTTTTGTGATAAACTAGACTTACTATGTTTTGTGATAAACTAGGCTTACTATGTTTTGTGATAAACTAGGCTTACTATGTTTTGTGAACATGGGTCCTGTTTTCCACATTACAAATCCAGTGGAACACAATTTTTTGGAGGAATATCTTTGAAATAAAGAATTGTTCTCTTTAATGGAAATAATCATCGGTTCCTTGTTTGTGTTGAGAATTCTTGTTTTGGTGTGTTTTGTGTGTGAACAGGAGATATGTGTATAGTTAATTAGGCATGGCTTAGTTAAACGGTATTCTTAGATCGGTTGTGAATGTAGCTGATGCCTGCCAAGTACAAGCTGCGAAACTCGTCCATCATTTTTGTCAGATTGACGAGTATTAATAGACTAGTTTGGTGTACCATACACAGCATGGCATAGTAAGACATTTTGAAGCATTTCGCTGTATTTTGATAAGAAAAGAAAAATGGGAGAGAAAAAAAACATAACGTCAGCATTAAAAAATATTCTTTGCTTGTAACCCATCCAGTTTTTTTTTTTTACTTCTTGTGTGACGAACTATATGTTATAACCAGATTTTAAATGTTTGACATCCAATAGCTGATGATTAATAAATCAATGTGTTCTAGAGGTGTTGTTTAAAAAAAAAACTTTAACTTTATAAAAGATCCCTTGCTACTAATGGAAACATGTAGCAGCTTTTCTCTCTGACAAAAGAAAGAAATGTTTTATTTGGTGTACTCAACACATATGGTTACGGATCACACATATTTTGAGAGAAAACCCACTGTCACCACTTCATGGGCTACTCTTTCCGATTAGCAGCAAGGGATCTCTTATTTGTGCCTCGCACATACAGGATAGCACAAACCATGGCTTTTGTTGAACCAGTTATGGATCACTGGTCGGTGCAAGTGGTTTACACCTACCCACTGAGCGTTGCGGAGCACGCACTTAGGGTTTGGAGTCGGTATCTGGATTAAAAATCCCATGCCCCGACTGAGATCTGAACCCAGTACCTACCAGCCTATTCACCGATGACCTAACCACGACGCCACCGAGGCCGGTTTGACATCCAATAGCTGATGATTAATTAATCAGTGTGCTCTTCTTGGCTGTGGGGTGGGGATTCTAGGCCTTCACAGTTTGCCCTGCAATTGACAGTGCCGTGGCAAAAAGCTGTCACAAAATTTACCTGTGATGGAATTTTGTATCATTATAATTACATACGGTATTTTCTTTGATGGATCTATACAAAATTGCCATCGCATAATTATCTCAGTTACATGTTGCTGAAATATATTTTAGGTTTTTTTACTTCTCTTTTTAGCATAATCTATTCCTCTTAAGTTTAAACAATAAAACTCTAGACAATACAGTAAATGCATTCATGTGTTGGGTTTCAGTCAAACAAAAATATTTTTTGTGCTGACTAAGTGTGCATGATATATCTTTCTGTAGTGGTGGGGGATGGGGGATGTGTGTAGTGTTTTTTTCTTTTCTTTTTAATGCACATTTGATTTATTTCCTTCTGTTTACAGGTGTTTTGTTTATGATGTGATGAAATTATTACTCATGTTTAGCTGGATAGTAATGAGATCACTGCAAACATAGATTTTAAATATTTGTTTCTTTCTTTTTGTAAAATTTAAAACATTAATGTTTTTTAATTTATTTGTTTTAATTATTATTATTATTGTTTTATTTATGTATTTTAAAGAAAGAAAAACTTTAAAAAAAAAAAAAAAATTGAATAATTTATTCATGGATAACCTTCTAGTAATTAAAAATATTTGAAAAGGTTATTCAATATCAGACCTACACTGAAATTCTGACCATTAAACATTTTAAGAACAATTAATTTACTATAGATGTACACTTAATAGCAACGCATAACTGTATACATGTAGTTTGGTTTTATAGGAAATATTTAGAACTTCTTAAGATTAAGAATTTGTATTCTTAACTTTAAAAAACTAAAGTAAGTACTAGAGCTCTAGCCCAGGTAAAATAGGAAAAAGTTAGTTTGTTTTGTTTAATGACACCACTAGAGCACATTTGATGTATTCTTCATCAGCTATTGATGTCAAACATTTGGTAATTTTTAATTGGAGAGGAACTTTCCAACATTTTTCCATTAGTGGAAGCAATCTTATATATGCACCATCCCACAGACAGGATAGCACATACCACAACATTTGATATACCCATTTAAAATAGCCCAATGGGCCCACAAACTGGGATCGGCCACACAACAGGCTAGTGATTTATCACTAGGCTTAGTTCCTGCCCTATTGGGTCTGTTGCACCACAACTGGTATATTAAAAGATCATGGTATGTGCTATCCTGTCTGGGATGGTGCATATAAAAGAACCCTTGCTACTAATGGGAAAAATGTAGCCGGTTTCATCTCTAAGAATTACCAAATGTTTTACATCCAATAGCCAATGATTAATAAATCAGTGTGCACTAGTGGTCTTGTTAAGCAAAAAAAACCTTTAACTTATCCCAGCCCTTAATGAAACTAGGTCATTGAAAATAATCATGTTTATAACAATAGATTTAAAGATAAACGACCAGGGCTCGAAATTAATAATGTATTCTGGCTTTTGAATAAATAAATGATTATGGTGTCTCTTAATATCCTTTGAATATCCATTTTTATACTGGGTTAGATTCTAGCACTGAC
>JAECMU010017908.1:0-10719 GCA_016106625.1 Dracogyra subfuscus
GTTAATTCATCATATAATGCACTTAAAAATAATTTCTTTCAAGTTTTGCAAATTTAATTATGTAATGTTTAAATATAATTAAAAAAGTAATGATCATAAAACAAATTATTAAAAAATTGGAAGTTCGTAAAACAAAATTGTTATGTGCAACATTTAACGAAAACCCATGATCTGACGAGCCTTGCCACCGTTCATCTTGTTATGCCTGCACTGTGTTAGAGTAACGACTGTTTGGGTACCAATCACTTTGTAGTTTTCGCCAACATGACTGCAACATTTTGTTAACTTGGACTTTAATAAAATTACATCTGTAAGTATATTCATTTCACGGATGGGGCATACATTAGTGGTGACCATATATGCATTAGTAAACTGTTGCATGTGAAAGGAAATCGAAAGAATAGACTTGTAGGTCCGTTTTCCTTTTTAGATATGACAGATGATGTTGTTGTTGTGTTGTTGTTGTTTTTTGGCCCTCACTGGCCACCGGGCTCTAACAATGTACATATTTGTGGAATACTCGTATATTTATGACTACTAGCATTTTATGGGTTTTTTCTTTTAAAAACAAAATTTATTATTTTTTTAATATTTTTAAATATTGGTGAATTAATCACAGAAGTGAACTCGTCTCTTTTTTAATGGTTACAATTTGTATGGTCCCAGTAAAGAAATTCATGGGGTCGGTGCGGGGTCCTTCCAGTCCCTAGGGGAAACACTGCATATACAACACACTGCATTAGTCACTACACTCGGTGGAGCCTGGTGTGGTTCTGGGTTTGATTGTCAGTAGAGTACTTGTTAGTATCGATGTCTTGGGTTTGAGTGTTATGCAAAATAATAGTTGGTAGCATTGCTGTGATCTTGCTACAGAAAGAAACTGATAATTCACTTAAGTAACACACTTACTGTGATTGTGCTTATTTCCTGTACCCAAGTGTACACTGCCAGTTCCTGTCACTATCACATTCGGCAAATGCTTGTCTCTTAGTCCAGCTGGTAGACACGATGACACAACATCTGTAGGGAACACTAAAACTCAATGTATTTATTAATCATATTTCTCAGTGTAAAAGAACAATTATAACAAACAAAAAACCACCTCAATGTCCTCGCTGCTCCATTTAATCCATTTAACTGCATTGTGCTGCCCTCCTTTCATGCTATCCTCCCTCCTTTATTTTTTTCTGCGCCCCTCTTTATTTTCCAGCATATAGCTCTGCTATTTGCAAATGCGCACTTTTTGTCATACACAAAAAACAATCAAAAACAAAACAATGATCAGTCTGCACACTGGACATCAAAGGAAACAAACCGTTTTGTGTACAAAAAGGTAATTTTCGAAACATTAAATTTTAAAACAGTTACCATAACGTAATTTAATAGTATTTTTAATACTCGATTCTGATTGGCTACACACCTTAAATTAGGTGTTAAATTTACGATAACCAATTCTGATTTAATTAGGCCAATTTACTTGAGTAGGAATATAAATATCAACAAAGAACTGAAGATGACAGTTACATTTGACTTGAGAACTCTGGTGGATATTTTCAATCCAGAAAGAGAAATAATCCTGAATGATTCGATAACGACATGGAACCCAGCGACGGGGAACACAACAGATCAAACGAAAAACAGAAAGAAAGTTAGTACACATATTGTATTTTATACAATACTAAACAGTAACTAAATGTAGCATGTATGGAACCACAGGTACCCCGAAACAGAAACCCCATATACAAATACTATAGTTACATATATAAATGTGTCCAAAGTTCTACAGTCGTATGTTTTGAATTAATTGTCAACAGCAGTGTTAAATGCACGATAAACTACGTCCAATCTGACGTCAGATGACGTTTATCTCCTACTTTTACAGTATATTTTGTCTAATCTATAAGATGCACCACCTGCTAGAGCACCAGCCCAATTTCCACCATGATCCACATCTGATGCTTGTCCTAAATGGTATCCAGAAACATTTTGAAGCTGGACACAATCTCTTAGTACATCATCTTCTGAACTGGATAATTGACCACCAACATCTACAATGACAAATTATGTCTTACAGTTTCGATGTAGTATCAATTACATGTCAATTGTCGTCAGACTGAGCATTATGCTGATTACAATGTTTTTTAACAGACATAAGCAGGGTAGTAAGCAGGGCTAGTTTGCCACTTGCCAAATTCGCCAATTGCGAAATTTACAAACGATTGGCGAATTTTATTTTAATTTGGTGAAAATATTTCATGTAATAATTGGTGTTTTGGTGGAACTTTGAGTTTACTGTAAGCATAAAGGGAACTACCTGAGCACAACATGAGCGCAGTGCAATCATTCTAAGCGTGTCGACAGCGTAGCAAGACCGAGTTGGTATCGCCGTCTGCCCAATCTGCGACTGAAGTACGTCAGAAGTAGGACTGCTGTGTGCTTGTTCACGCTTACACTGCGTCCACACGGGGCTGCTAGTGTGACTATGTCGCTCCTGATGCGTCCATGACGTTCTTACGAAGCTTGCTGCACGTTCAAAGAGTGTTTACAGTGCGTTTAAGGTGCGTTCTGACTTTGACATGCAATCTGGTCACGCGCACACACACAAATGGTATAAATACAACCATATCATCAGTGTCATCTCCTGTTCACCATGGCTGCAGACTGTCAGAAGTTGCTAATAATTGGACAACACATAGCACAAATCCAGCAACAACAGGCACATAATGATGTGGCTGCTCTGAACATCACCAGAAGAAGGCGAAGGAGGAGGGCAAGGCTGAGGAGATGCTGGGTCCGACCATGGCTAGGTTATGTGAAAGATTAAGCTTTTAATCGTAGCGGCTACAACTGGACTGATCTCCTGAGGTCGAGCTCGCTGTATTTATAGGCGGAGCGCGAGCGTGGTCCAAATGTAGGAGAATGTAGTGGCAATGTAGTGAGAGTGCAGTGAGATCGTAACAAAAGCCACCTGGTCGCAGCGAGATCGCATAGAGCGTAGTGGAAGCGCAGTGAGAGCGCGCCGATAGTCAAACTGGGAATGTATAGGATCTCAGTGAGAGCGCAGTAAGCGAGTCAAGAGCGTACTGTGTAGTACCTGCCTAATACATTTCACACATTTCTGTCAGTTTTCCACGATCACTCTGCGCTTTTCATGAAAATTGCAATGCAGTGATATCGCCATGGGCTCACACTCCGGTGTGATGGGGGTATAAGGACCACACAGGTATTGAGAAAGGAAACCCGCTGTCGCCACTTCATGGGCTACTCTTTCCGATTAGCAGCAAGGAATCTTTTATATGCACCATCCCATGGTGCAATGGCTGTGACGAGATATACTGAATCATTCTACTGCCTGTCCAACATCGCAGCTCAAATATTTGGAAGACTGTTACATACATGTATATTTTCCCATTGAATGAATGTAAACAAAAATATTACTGTATACCATCAGATGCATAAGGCCTTACTCTTTTATGGCTCCAGAACATATTTTTATACAGAATAATTGCAACTAATTCATTCTTACACAAAATAAAATATGTTCATTCAAATATGTGTACCTTTGCAATCTTCAGCATGTTGTATGAATGTCCTGAACAAAGGTGAACACAAACATCTTGATAAAAATGCATTATTATTTGGAATTATATATTTAATATAAAAAGAATCAATGTCTAAACTAATTAATGATTAATATAAAATACTATGCATGTATATACATTATAAAGATATGAAAGGCCAAACTGAACATCGATGTAAATAGAAATATTATACTGGATAAATTGAATATTAAAAAATATACACATGTATATTATAAAAATTATAATTACAAACAATTTGATGAAAATTGGTCACCTTGTGTACATATATGTGTAAAGAGACTTTGCAATCTCTATTTCTCTGTGTTACTATTCTCTTTATTTTTTTCTCTTACTTTTATTTGCAGTACTTCAGTACTTCTATCCCAGTACTAATAATTCTAAAATGCCTGAGAAAGGTTTGTGTATGATTGTGTATTTAGAATTAAGGAATTGTTTGCCTTTTCAAAAACATTATTCATCATACTGTAACAACGAGCTAATCTCTATATACTGAAGTCAAAAACTATACATAGCTCTCCTTTATATTTCGGCAGACTACCAAAACATGTACCCACAAGTTTCTCTTTGGCTTAATCCTACGGGACATTCAAAATTCCATAGCACCAAAAATACCCCCGACCGCTACCAACCCTGATCAGGCTGCTAGTGCTCCCTTGCACCTGCCAGTGCAGGCGGATCCCCTCTACCACCCACCACCCCAACCCCTTTCCTGTCCCATATAGAGAAGCTGGCACTGTGCCCATGACAGTCGTGCACTACAACAGCTTTCTCTGAATGTGCACATAAACACCAATGACATGACAAAGACTTCCAAAGATTTGAAAGGAGCCATCTTGGTTGCTGTCTTGAATTTCCCAAGATCTCAATGATGACCGTGGTTCACCGAACATATTGTCAAACGGGCCATCTTAAGCATCACAAATCAATCAACAAAAAGTAAGTTACATGTATATACAACATTCCCAGCATTTGTTCTTCTGGACCAAATGGTTGACCCCTTGCAAGAAATACCTTGAACAATGTACATGTAAAAACTTGAACAAGTTATTTGCCCTGTCCCCCTTTCCAATGACGTCACTAAATTTGAGGGTGTTATTGCCTATTTGATGATTGGTTCCCTTGCGGACTTCAGGACCAAAGTCTGTCTATAATGGAACCCACATATATTTGTTCTTTTAATTCTAATTGGAACCAACTGCCTATTGCGTGAAAAACACTTTCCTATCAAAAATTAATTTAGACCCCTTGAACTCTGATTTGGATATATTTCTTGGCCCACTGTTCCCGTGATGACATATGCTCTGAACATAACCTGCGATAAATATATGATGAGTATGATTAGAAAGTATTTCACCTGAAGATGGCTGCTGGTTCTTCTCAAGGTCCACAACTATTGACTGGGGCTGTACTGGTGACTGTAGTCCAGCTTGAGGCTGTACTGGTGACTGTGGCCCTGCTTGGAGCTGTACTAGTGACTGTGACCCTGCTTGGAGCTGTACTGGTGACTGTGGCCCTCCTTGGGGCTGTACTGGTGACTGTGGTCTAGCTTGAGGCTGTACTGGTGGGTTTGGCTGGCTCTGCGTTGCCGATATTTGTTGCACTTCTTCCATACATGGATCCCTCCTTTGCCTTTCCTCTGGTACCTGAGCTGGTGTCCCCTTTCTCTTTGAAGGTCTATCCATAATACCTTCAAGAGATAAAAAGGAGAGACACACACTCCAGACTAATAGTACATAGAGTAAATACAGGAAACTTCAACCAATTTGCGTATGCAGGAATTTTAGTAGCTGGGGGGGGGGGGGGGTATAGATTGTGGTAACTGCAGCTAATAGAGTAGTCGAGTCACACTCCCCGATAAATATGCCTCAGCAGGGATAGGTTTTGACTCCGAAAACCCACCCCTGCAGACGTGCCTGCATTAATTTGTTGTTATCTGAGATTACAGATTGTACTAAGTAACTGAAATTATAAAAAGAAAGTTCAGTTTTCTTAGTAGTTGCCATGGGGATAGGACATAGTCCAGTGGTAAAGCACTCACTTGATACACGGTCGGTATCGGATTGATTCCCATCGGTGGACACAATGGGCTATTTCCCGTTCCTGCCACTCTACCACAACTGGCATAGCAAAGGCTGTTGTATGTGTAATCCAGCCCGTCTGTGGGATGATAAAAGTGACCTTGTAATACTAATGGAATAACCGGCCTCGGTGGCCTAGCGGTTAAGTCGCCGGACAACAGGCTGGTAGGTACAGGGTTAGCAGCCCGGTACCGGCTCCCACCCTCTTTTCTCTTTCACTAACAATAACAACTAACTACTAATTTCTATTCTGTCCTGGACAGATAGCTCAGATAGCTGAGGTGTGTGCCCAAGACAGGCGTGCGCTATAACAGCTTGCTCTGAATGTGCACGTTAAACAATATTGAAAATGAAAAAACTAATGGAAAAATGTACCGGGTTTCCTGTATAAATCTATATGTTAAAAGTATCACATGATTCACATCCAATAGCCAATGATTAATAAATCAGTGTGTTCTAATATTGACGTTAAACAAAACAAACTTTAACTAGTTGAATTGTGACATGAAGGATACAAATTGTGTAACCTAAAATCTTGCAAATTAATGGATACATTTTTTAAACATTGCAGACAGATTATTGTAAGAATTAAAATTTGTTCATGAAATGCAGTGTTCTGTTTTAAAAGCTTTGAAAGCCAGGACCACCTTGCAGGGGCACTTAATTGTGGTCTGGTTTGTTTTTATTACCATCCTCAACTTATTTCTAGCAGAAAGCCTATAACGTAGTAACAAAATAGTGTTAAACATTGTTTAAGTAATACATTAGTGGGAATTTACTTACAGTGTTACACATTTTATAATCAGTTTTATTACAACACTTACCAGAACTCATACTAGTACAACACGTGCACTACTTACCTGTAGTCCCACTGACCAGAGTACATACTAGTACACCACATGTGCACTACTTACCTGTAGTCTAACTGACCAGACCACATATTGGTACAACACATGGACACTACTTACATGTAGTCCCACTGACCAGAGCATATATTAGTACAGCACACATGCACTAATTACCTGTAATCTCACTGACCGGAGCTCATACTAGTACAACACATGTGCACTACTTACATGTAGTCCCACTGACCAGAGCACATACTAGTACAACACATGTACATCACTTACATGTAGTCCCACAGTCTATAGCACATACTAGTACAACACATGTGCAGTACGTATCTCTAGTCTAACTGACCAGAGCACATACTACTACAACACATGTGCACTACTTACATGTAGTCTCAATGACCAGATCACATACTAGTACAGCACATGTGCACTACGTACCTGTAGTCTCACTGACCAGAGCACATACTAGTACAACACATGTGCACTACGTACCTGTAGTCTAACTAACCAGAGTACATACTGGTACAACACGTGCACTACTTACATGTAGTGCCATTGTCAAGATCACATACTAGTACAGTACATGTGTACTATGTACATGTAGTCCAAATGACCAGAGCACATACTAGTACAGCACATGTGCACTACGTACCTGTAGTATCACTGACCAGAGCACATACTGGTACAACACATGTGCACTACTTACATGTAGTCCTACTGACCAGATCACATACTAGTACAGCGCACATGTACTAATTACCTGTAATCTCACTGACCAGGGTCTATACTAGTACAACACGTGCACTACGTACCTGTAGTTACACTGACCAGAGCACATACTAGTAAAACTCATGTGCACTACTTACCTGTAGTACCACTGACTAGAGCACATACTAGTATAACACATGTGAACTACTTACCTGTAATCTCACTGACGAGCACATACTAGTAAAACACATGCGCACTACTGACCTTTAGTCCCACTGGACTCGGTTCTACGTTGCTTACTACAGCAGTTTCCAGCCATTTTATTTCCATCGAGAATCGTTACCCATCACCTACAAATGTGTAAAGTTGAGAGAAATAAAAACATGTTTGTTCGAAAGCAAAGATATTGAACCTGTAACAAAATGTTCATCCACTGAATGTATTTATATGGAGTTTCATACAATTTCTTGAAAATCTTCAGGATTATGTGCGGATCAATGTATATTGGAAATCAAGTGCTACTATTGGAAAACATGTTACCTTACGTGTAAAGATGTCTGATAACAATGTACTGTTAGGTACAAGAGCAACCTTTTTCAATTACTTGTATGTATTATCATTCATAGACTGAATATTTTATTATATGCATATGATCTTGGACTAATTTTATTATATACACATGTAGATATACAGAAACCATCAATGTGATATTTGCTGAAAAGTTTTATTTTCACTGCATTTTAGCTGCAATGAAATGTGCAGCAAATAAATATGAATGAAAGGTTATTTTGTTGTATGTAGACTTAATTCAAATGTGTAAATTTTCAATATTGGCAGATAATGTACCCCAGATGTATACATTTTGTCATTGTTGAGGTTCAAGGGCAGAGGAATAGTTTACCCAGTAGGGCGTCTATGTGTCCAAAATATAAGAATCGAATACTCGACGGTCAAACATGAACTGGACCTGAGTACCCACCAATTAGACTAGATATGGTCAGACAGGGTGATAAAGTAAAATAGCATTATGCATCTTAATTCCAGCACTGAACATGGATGCCAAATCATGCCATTGTATTGCATTTAGAAACTGGTTGATATGTGTTGTGATGGACGGATGGCCAGCTTGAAAAGAGAAACTTGCACATGATCATATAGTTATTCTGTAAGTTATAACACTGATTATTTACTGCTGACATTACTGTCCTACAGTGTCCAATGTATTATAGTCTTGCTAGACTTGGCCCAAGCCTGAGTACTCATGGAGACCCTGTTATCCAGTTGGTCCAGTGTTATTATGTCGAAACCATTGGCCCGATAGCCTGTCGGACCATGGAGCAACCGTAGTGATATTAAAAGCTGAAAACGTAAGCAGGAATTTATTGTCCTACATGGCATGCATATTACTATACGAGTTCTTGTCGAAATATTCATCGATCATAGAAATAAAAATATTTTAAGAACACTCTTCATGTAATTTGTGTGTCCTTTGGTTAGCTTTGTTACGTTGTGTTTTAGTTTGAAAGTGACAGCTACGAATGTTCATCTTATTTCAACCTGAACACCACAATTTCCGGCCCGTGTACTGAACGCGAATGAGTGAATCTTTAACGATATCTCAGCACACAAAAAAACCCAGCAGGTGTCGGAGAAAGAATATGATGATGAACATTAATTTAAAATTACAAAAACAGCTACGGAAGAGTCACATTTATGATACACATAATGAAACAAGTTAACATTAATTACCAAAACAATAACATTTTCCAGAAAAAAAAATTGCAATGACAAGACGGTGAGACCACGATAACAGTGTGGTAAATAAAATAATATTACAAGAAATTATCAACATAAAACAAATAACATATTTTAAAACATTATCACAGAATGAATGAACGAATGAATGAATGTTTAACAACAACCCAGCACAAAAACAAAAATACAGATTGGCTATTGGGTGTCAAACAAAGGTAAGTACTAGCTAAATATTTCACTTATTATTAGTCGTTTCCCAAACCTTTTGTCAGAGAACAGTGTTATAAAATCTAGGTCAACACGTTCAGTTAATTTTTACGAAATACAATATGGTTGAGGAATGCACATACTACATTTCATCATATGTACAATCATTATTAGTTAAAATGTTTCTTACACACTTGTTGTTGAGAACATCATTCGTTACCTTTTTATAAAACATAACAGCACACACACGTGTGATAAAAATTTCAACACATACGTCTGGCTGCTCCTAGGTGGTGGCCATGCAGGGGCATGTTCCACGACGCGATATTATCGATCACTAAGATCACCTTAACTACGTGCGTAACGTAGTCACGCACTTAAGATGATCTTATTCTTAAGGCCACATTATGGAACTAGGCCCAGGTCGCTAATGCCATACCATCCAATGAAAAATAGCATGATTGAAATTGATTACAATGTGACGTACCGTGTAAGTTACCCAACATTGACTTGTCAGTGACTTTTAAGTTAGCTGCAAGATAGATGGGCTGTAAATAGGTTTTAGTCAGAAAATATGTTTAAAATCTGTTTTTTGAGAATATATAAGAAATAGGATCCTACATTCGTGTCTGGTAGATACAATTTATCTTACAATTCGTTTAAAACCCTATCCAACTTGTTTGTTAGATACATTCTAAAACAACTTGTAGGATATATGGTATAATGGCCACTCATATATTCTCTAGTTATAAATATTATTTCAAGCATATGCAGAAGGAAAATTATAATTTATTTATACTATGATGACGTCAATTAACTGATATAATAATAGCACCGCCATCATACACCCCTCTGCCCCTTGCAAAAACATACAAACCTTGGAGGAAGCTGATATTTATTTTATTAGGGTGGGCATGACAATGACTTTGAAAGCGAAAACATATGAACATCATTCGGTATTGTTTAGCATGCAAATAATTCATTAGGAGGGGACTTGGGTGGATATCACGAGGAAGGACAAGGCCATTTTGTTTCTGAAAGATGACTTTTTATATACATGTAGTATTAGTTGTATTACCAAAGAGATTAAAGATAAGTATTTGAATAAACAGAACATTATAATGGACACAGAGGAAGAGGGACAGAGAAAGCGAGAGACACAGAAAGAGATAGAGACAAGGCAGAGAGACAGATAGAAAGCAGAGATAGAGAGAGAGAGAGAGAGACAGAGACAGAGACAGAGATAGAGACAGAGTGAGTGACAGAGACAGAGAGAACAGGTGTGCATTTGGGATTTTTCTCTTTTTTTACTTGTCTTTTGCGAGAGACATATCAGCATTTTGACTTGCCTGTGTAATAAATCGAGTAGCCAAATATTATTATTTTGTTTTGTTTGTTTTTTTCTTTTAAGTATTCTACTTGGCATAGATAAGTGTTAGTGGACCTGCATAATTTGACGTTTTGTATGTGATCTTGCGGCGGCGTCCCGATTCCTTGATAATTGGCGATCATTGT
>JAECMU010017949.1:0-20086 GCA_016106625.1 Dracogyra subfuscus
GGGGCATGTGCAGAGGTGGATTTGGGGAGTCGACGCCCCCTCCCCGCCCCCTCACACAAACACATTTTAAAACAAATATTATTTTGGGGCAGAGCCAGATCCAAACCCCACACGGAATTCCACTTGCCACATTCTAGACAGACCCTGTAAAAGAACAGGACGGACATTTGGACAGTTATAATGGACATATTTGTGTCTTTTCGCTCAAGCCAGTGCACCACGACTGGTATATCAAAAACTGTGGTATGTGCTATCTTGCTGTGGGATGGTGCATATAAAAAATCCCTTGCTACTAATGAAAAAATGTAGCAGGTTTCATCTCTTTGACTGTGTGAAAATGACCATACGTTTGACATCCAATAGCCGATGATTAATAAATCAATGTGCTCTAGTGGTGTTGTTAAACAAAACAAAAGCATTTCAGTCTAAAGAGATGGGAGAGTAGGCGGGAATGCCCTGGCAGTTGTCACTCTTAGCAATGATTACTATTACTCGCTGTGTCCGGTCTACAGTTTTATGGTAATTCTTCCTCTTTTTCTTCTCTTTTTCCACTTCCATACTTGACTTCCCGATGAAGTTAAAGTTGTGCAAATGTGTGCAACAACTTCATATTTCAACTGTTACTGAAACCAGCTAAGTCAGTGTACCTGTTATAACTTCTCACAGTACCAGTCAAATAAAAAGGATTTGTCTTGCTATGAGAGTGGCAGTCATCCTACAGGCTGTGCAGGAACGATGAAGTAGTCTTGGGCCGTGCACGGGGTGGGACGTAGCCCAATGGTACAGCACTCGCTTGATATGCGGTCGGTCTGGGATCGATCCCCGTTGGTGGGCCAGTTGGGCTATTTCTCGTTCCAGCCTCAGTGTGAACACTGTCAGTGTATGCTGACTGTGAGCCACATTTTGATGAAATGTTTTGGAATCTTTTAAATTCCATCCAGAATTAATTGTAAAGTTTTTAAACACTTGATTTTTGTACAAAGTTATGATTATACTTGCCTTGATTATTGTATTGCATTATACTCCCCTCCCCCCCCCCAGCTCCTTACACTGGTTTTACATAATTATATATAAATAATATTTTCATATACTTACCATTTGTGACACCCAATAGCCGATTCATATTTTTGTGCTGGGGTGTTATTATTTGTTTGTTTGTTCATTCATTCAATCAATCAAACATTCATTCATTCATTCATTCATTCATTCATTCATTCATTCATTCATTCATTCATTCATTCATTTATTTATTTATTCATTCATTACGTTTAACCGCTCTTGAAGACTTCTGTAGCTAACTGAAATTCACTGACATCTAGTTTTGAGTGTTCTCTAGTCCATCTCTATTTATATATCGGTTTACATAGAGTCCTCTTTAGCCGGAAACAGACATATAAACAGGGGACGGCTAAAGGACACTCAAGTTGATTGACATAGCACTTCCCATGGAGGTGGCCCTATCAATTGGGAAACAGATGCAAGTAACACAGAGCTATGTCTGTGCAAAATGGTGGGTGCAACAGTTCCTCAAATCTACAGTCTTGCAGAACTGCCTTTGCAACTCGGGCCATGTGAGTAGGTGCATTGTCATGAATCAACAGTGGGTTGCAGCCCTCAAAATTCATGGCGGCAATCGGCAATGCCATCGCAAAAGCTATTGCAAACTTGATTTGCGACAGCATTTCATTGCAAATCTATGAGTGGTGAAACGTTTGTAGGCATTTCTCTCATAACTCTGTCCAATTACAGATCCCAGAAAAAAACATAAATTTATCCTCAATTAATACATATTGGTTTATTTCAATATAGAAACTTACGAAAGTAAAGTTGAGATGTTATATTTTGATACACACACCCTGCATATGCACTGTAAGGCATATATTTGATATGGATTAGTCTCTCTTCATTCTCTCTCTCTCTCTGTCTCTGTCTCTGTCTCTGTCTCTCTCTCTGTCTGGCTCTGTCTCTGTCTCTGTCTCTGTCCCAAATTTCCCCAAAATGTTCCTTTAAGTCTCTTATGTAGAATAACACTGAATATTTTAACCAAGAATGTTACTTTTTTGCCAGAAATACTGTATAATTTTTCTTGAAAACCTTTGATGACCTCTTTTTTCTTCTTTTTTCTGAAGGCTAATGATGACCTTTCGAATCAGCAGAAAAGAAATGAAATGTGAGTATTTATCTCTGTGTATATATGCACCTGTTGAAACATTAATTATTTGTAGTTAAAATACACCTGTGATGTCACAGTATGGTTTCAATGCTCCATTATTTTTCAGTAATAGAGAGGTGAAACCCTACTTAATTAACCCACCAAAATCACTACCGGTAGTGTTAAACTCCATACTAACACTATATTAGCATAAAGGTATGATTTTGTGGTGTATTTTAAGTAGGGGAATATCCTCGTAAATCTCCATTCCTGAAAATTAAAGAGACTTGGCCCTAGCATGCCTCGTCTCCATTGTTTTTTAGTAACGAAGAGTTACTCGGACATTCCCCTTTACAGAAACTTGCCAAGCCAAAGTGAAAACATTATTGTTACCCTTTACAAATAAACAGTTGGTCTGCTTTCAAACAACAAGTTGTGAGATAAATGCTATCTAACGGACACAAATATATTCTATTTCTTACATGTCCTCAAAAACCAGGTTTTATGCAAATTTTAACATATTTTTTTACTGAAAGTTATTTACAGTCATTGCACCTGTAACTAACTTACGCATCGCAGACCCATGGTTGTCAGGTTAACTATACGTTACAGTGTTATCTATTTCCACTGCGTTATTTTTCATTGGATGCATGGCACTGGTGACCTGGTCATCACCTAGGAGCAGCCAGTCGTATGTCTTAGAAATTGTTAAAACAATGTGTTATCAAAAATAACGCATGATGTTCTCAGCAACATGTGTGTAAGAAAACTTATTAACATTTAAAGACTTTTCTGTGGTAATTCCAGCCAATGCAAATGTAGTATGTTTTGTGTAAAATGGGTGTACTCCGGGCAGGTTTATACTGACACAAATGTGTGTTTGTTTAAACCAAAATCCTGGGAGAAAGAGCTGGAGAACAGGGGTTGTCCTTTTCAGGATATTTTGCCCCAGGCGGGTAAAGGTGCGTTTAAAAAATCCTACTAATATTAATGAAAGTGCTACAGCCACTATAGCTATATGAAAACATTTCTGATCATTTTCAGTATGTTCATTATAAATTATGGAAAATCCTGCATTATAATTGCTTTTTGACGAAAAGAAAAAACATAACTCTTGAACAATGACATAAATTCCAGCTAGGGGCAGGATGTAGCCCAGTGGTAAAGCATTCGCTTGATGTGCGGTCAGTCTGGGATTGATCCCCATCAGTGGGCCCATTGGGCTGTTTTTCACTCGAGCTAGTGCACCACAACTGGTATATCAAAGACCGTGGTAAGTGTTATCCTGTCTGGGATGGTGCATATAAACGATCCCTTGCTGCTAATTGAAAAGAGTAACCCATGAAGTGGTGACAGCGGGTTTCTTCTCTCTCAATATCTGTGTGGGTCCTTAACCATATGTCCGACGCCATATGACCGTAAATAAAATGTGTTGAGTGTGTCGTTAAATGAAAACATTTCCTTCCAAATTCAAGCAATGTATTGCTGTCTGCACCTATGATTTTCAGTAATTTTTATAAAAGTGAAATAACTTTTATTGCAAATGAAAACATACTAAATGTCATTATTTGGAAAAACATTCGGTAAAGTTAAAAGTTTGTTTTGTTTAATGACACCACTAAAGCACATTGATTTGTTAATCATCAGCTATTTATTGGATGTCAAGTATTTAGTAATTTTGGTACAAAATCTTAGAGAGGAAACCTGCTTAATTTTTCCGTTAGTAGCAAGCTAGAGATCTTTTATATGCACCATACATACCACAGATGGGATAGCACATACCATGGCCTTTGATATACTGGTCGTGATATACTGGCTGGAATGAGAAATAAAAATGTGTTTGTCTTGTTTTAACTTTACTTTTATTACAGAGTTAACCTACAGCTTCTTTTTCATTTACAGGGATAAGAAAATACTGCTGAAGGCCAACTGGTTTTCAAACTCTGAAAAGAAAGTCGTCACCAATAGATGCAAACAACAAAAGGTTACCATCAGAGACGAAGTGAAACAGGCGCACAAAGCTTGGATTAAAGTGAGTGCTGACCACACAGATCAAATCTGAACAGAGAACAGAGCAGGACAGAACTGTATTACCTCCTGACTTCTTCAGCGAAATATGAGAAACATTAAAAAATAATATATTTGTTAATATGGTCAGTAGGAGCTCAATTTGATTCAAATTGGCTCCACTGACCTATACTATACTGACCTATACTGTTCTGGCCTATACTGTACTGGTCTACACTGTACTGGCATATACTGTACTGGCCTGTACTGTACTGGTCTACACTGTACTGACCTACACTGTACTGGCAGGCACTGTACTGGCCTATACTATACTGTTAACCATGTTAAAGGGAGGGTTAACTCAAATATAAGCCTGATGTGTTGGAAAGATGCATACCCAGAAATGAAAAAGGCACAATTTTAATTTTAAAAAGATTATTATTCCTGCTAACTGGGGGCAGCCATTTTCTGTTGTTTCTGGTGCATAAGGAATTCTAGCCTGGGCTGACGTGACATCAGCTCTGACCAGCTCCAGTATGCACAGTATTTACGGCTATATGGCGTCAGACATATGGTTAAGGACTACTCCGAATTTTGGGAGGGAAACCCGCTGTCGCCACTTCATGGGCTACTCTTTCTGATTAGCAGCAAGGGATCTTTTATTTGCACTTTCCACAGGCAGGATAGCACAAACCATGGCCTTTGTTGAACCAGTTATGGATCACTGTTTGGTGCAAGTGATTTACACCTACCCATTGAGCCTTGCGGAGCACTTACTCAGGGTTTGAAGTTGGTATCTGGATTAAAAATCCCATGCCTCGACTGGGATCCGAAACCAGTACCTACCAGCCTGTAGACTGATGGCATAACCACGATGCCACAGAGGCTGGTCCAGTGTAAACAAAGGCAGTCATTTATGACAAGGCACTTCGCTTTTATCAACCTGACTTGTAAAACAACATAAATGACTTTATAATATAATAAACTATTTAGCTAAATATATTTTAATTTGCATTAATAGAATGAAAAGGGGTTATAGCATTTTTGTCTCTTAAAAAATCCACAAAAAAAGTGCATATTATTAGGACTATTGGTAGGGTACGTTGGAATAAAAATGACCACTCACAATACCCAAGTGATAATGATCTTTTTGGGGGGACTATGTAATTGGTCAGTTTTGTGATTTTAGATGGGAAAGTCTACTTACTGAAGGGTTTTACTGAATTATTCACAGTAATAAAGCAGGCCGAATGATAATGTCCATTATCCTTTTAGGGGTGGCCACGTGGCTACCCCACAATACCCTGTGATCTTTATGAAACATACACATATTTTTGTGTGTGTCTAGACACCTTGATTTGGTGACCATTGAAAATATGCACCTTCCCATCAGGAACCACGGGTACTTGCCATGGAGAGCACAGACCAGTTAACTAAGAAAACGCTCCAATTATCATTTCAGTATGTGGGTTAATGTAGGGACAAAACATAATACAGTTATTTTGACAGTGATGGTTTATTTTGTATTGAAAAATAATATATACTTATTGCTGGCTTACTGGGATGGATATTATTACAGAATATTGCGATGCATACACAAAAAATATGTTTTGTTTCTTCAGTTCTAAGAAAAATTCACTAGGATTGTACAAAATGGCTGCACCAGTTATATATACTAGCTGTCACATTTAACCGTTTTATTCATGAACTATACGATTATACTTTTTGATGTTAAGCAATAATGTGCATTATATATCAATGAATATGCATACATGGCCAAATGCCTTAATTGTCACTTCCAAATATATTATATTTTAATGTTTCTCATATGTCGCTGATTGACCTGATATTTAAAGACTGGGTACACTTTTCCGTACTTAAAAATACCTCAAAATCTCCAGTGGTTTCAAATGACAACACAGTCTTGGTAATTCGGCCCTAATTCATTTTTATTTTATATCTAGTTTTAATATACTTGTAATATTTATACTTTGCGCAAGTCTTTATACTGTGATGCAAATGAACATTGTAATTTTCATATTGATATATGTGTATTACCCAGTATCATCATTTGTCGTCTTGTTTTTTCTTTTCCCCAGGTTCGGAGAGAGGCACTGAAGCAACTGTTTGAAAAAGAGTACATGGTTTATGATAAAGAGTTTGAATCGATGGGCAAGGCCTTTCAAAGAGACAGGATGTAAACACCCACTAGCACCTAAAAAACCACCCCAAAAGCTCCAAAACCCATTGAATTTTATTGTGAGAGCATTTTATTTTGAAGGTTTTGTGTTGAGCAAGATTCAGTGTTATGCCACATTCCTTATCTTTCTTTGTAGTTTGGTGGAATATAAGGCTCGGGTGGGAATACATTACATTGCATTATACATTTCATTGACTATTTTTGGTTACAACAACAATTACCATAACATTCATAAGAAAAAACAGAAAGAAAAAATCCAATATTTTCATATACCTTATATCCTGATGTATAAACATGGAACACATTTATTTTTTCAATTGATTGCTTATTTTAATGTGTGATTATTATTATTATTATTATTATTATTATAAATGCTGGTGTTAGTAAAACTAATTGGTCATCTCATCCTTCAGTTTATATTGATAACCCAGTTGTGTTACATTTTGTTACTTTTTATATTAAATATTTTCAGATTTCCTGTTAAAATGGAAACACAAAACAGTATATAATATAATGATAAAAGTCTGTGAATCTTTTGTTTGTCAATCTTGATTCATATCTTGTCTTTTTACAGATGAAACTTGTCAAAACTGTAGTCGAAATCCCAGAATTTAAAAAAAAAAAAAAATCAAAACATTAACGTAGTATTTGATGGGAGTCCAATATAGATACGGTAATACTGCAGTTTGAGGTGTTGAACTACTGTAGATAATTTGTCATTCATGGACTGCCAGACAGAACAAATGGACTCTTTTTTTTAAAGTATTCATGCTCTAGCTGTGCTATGCAAAAACAAGACAAATCTTGAATTAATTTCTGTGCAGATAGCACAAAGCATTAACGTGAAAACTCTGCATTTAAACACACCGATAAAAATGTTGGTGGTATAATGATTATGAACTAGGACAAACGAGGATCTGTAAAGTCCGGGGGTGGGAGGTGGGGGCTAAAAACTCCATATCTTCTCACCCCATTTAATCCATCAAAACAAGCTTCCATTTCATATCATGTTAATGTATCTCGAGAAATACTTTTCAATTGTCACAAGTTTTACCAAGTGACAATCATGTTTATGTATCTCGAGAAATACTTTTCAATTGTCACAAGTTTTACCAAGTGACAATCATGTTTATGTATCTCGAGAAATACTGTTCAGTTGTCACAAGTTTTACCAAGTGACAATCATGTTTATGTATCTCGAGAAATACTTTTCAATTGTCACAAGTTTTACCAAGTGACAATCATGTTTATGTATCTCGAGAAATACTTTTCAGTTGTCACAAGTTTTACCAAGTGACAATGATGTTTATGTATCTCGAGAAATACTTTTCAATTGTCACAAGTTTTACCAAGTGACAATGAAAATATTATTTTACGAGGGACGTAAACATAATATGAAATGGTAGCGAGTTTAATATCCTATTTATTACACATAAGTGATTTTATTTTAGCCATTCAACTCATTTGACCGATGTTCTGGTAAGGTTTTAGTCTGACAATCTTACATCGTCGAGGTGTTACGTCAAACATTATGTCCTAGTGGGAAGTAACACACTGATATGAAACAAAAATATGTTTAACTATATGGGTAATATTAATGTATAATATTAATGCCTGTTCTGTGCAGTTTTGTGTACCATTAACCTCTGAATGTGAGAATTTCGTTCTGAACAGTGTCAGAAACAGTGTTGCCTATAATCACTGAAAAAAATACCTCTAACTGTGAAAGCTAGAAAATCCAACAGACACATGACGTCACAGCCTCGTTCTTCAAGTCTTTACAGACACATTGTGTTGTAGCCGTGCATTAATTGTTTATAACGTGTGTAAATCTTTTATATCTCGTGTCAGTGTTATTATTACAGCATCATGGATAATATTAATAAACAGATGTTCTACGTAACAGGTTACGCAAATTCAAATGAGTATGCTTGAAATCGTCTTGTGCATTTTACAAATTTTTATTTTTAATTCTGAGGCCTTTATAATTACCAAAATATTCAGCAATTCTGTACTTTCATTTGCCAAAGTAAATCATTATGTAAGACATTTTACATATCTTCAGCATCTTCAGCCATATTTCAGCATTTTATAGTTACATTTAGTAAATTTCATGTTAACAATCTTCAGCATTTCATTGGTGTTTCCAAACTTCAGCAGCATTATATGACTATATTACCTCACTTCAGCATTTTATAGGTACAGTATATTGTTAACATCATCATTATATAATACTAGATTTTCATCATTATATATAGACATATTATGAAATCAGCATTGCATGTTGCAAATGTCCAACACTATAGGTATATAGCTGATATTGCTTCACATTCAGCATTATATACAATCTGTAGCCAAAATTAAGTTTTGTATATGAATTATTGCCAAAATTCAGCATTATATATAATCTGTTGCCAAAATTAAATATTGTATACGATTTATTGCCAAAATTCAGCATTATAATATAATCTGTTGCCAAAATTAAATATGCATTTTACATGTATTATCAAACTTCATCAAATAGACTTGTTAGCTAGCCTTTGCACTGAATACAGTAATTATGTTTAAAGCTTCAACATTAAATGGCTGAAACAAAAAATCCATTAACTATTTATCAGAAAGACTGTTCCACTCTTCCACATTAATATTGTTCAGCAAATTCATATTTTACAGTGGGCATATCATTTGATCATTTCTGTGATGTTTAGAATGTGTTTTTTTTTTTGTGTTTTTTTTTTAACACATTATTCTTCCTTGTATGGTGTGTTATTGTGTTAATTCTATATGACTAGTAAATCTTTGTCTAAGTATATTTTTTTATTTGTAAGTTTTATTGCTATAGGTATATTGCTAACATCCTCATTATATAACATCAGATTTTCATCATTACATATAGACATATTATGAAAGCAGCATTGAATGTTGCAGATGTCTAACACTTTATAGGTATATTGTTGATATTGCCCCAAATTCAGCATTATATATAATCTGTGGCAAAAATTAAGTTTTGTATATGATTTATTGCCAAAATTTAGCATTATATATAATCTGTTGTCAAAATTAAATATTGTATATGATTTATTGCCAAAATTCAGCATTATAAATAATTAGCAAAAATTAAGTTTTGTATATGATTTATTGCCAAAATTCAGCATTATATATAATCTGTTGCCAAAATTAAATATGCATTTTACATGTATTATCAAACTTCACCATCAAATAGGTTTGTTAGCTAGCTTTAGCACGGAGTAAGTAGATGTGTTCAAAGCTTCAACATTAAATGGCTGAGAATATTATATTGTAAAACCAAAAAATCCATTAACTATTTATCAGAAGATTTTACTGGTCTTCCACATTGACATTGTTCAGCAAATTCATATTTTACGATGGTCATGTCATTTGATCATTTCTGTGATGTTTTGAAAATCTTCTCTCTTTTTTTTTTAACACTTTCCTCTTCCTTGTATGGTGTGTATGACTAGTACGGTAAATCTTTGTCTAAGTTTATTTTTTTTATTTGTCATATTTATTGCAAAAATGTAATTGACAGCAAACATAGTTCTATAGTTCCATTAATGACATCGCAAAAAAGGGTTCCCGGTTTTCTTTCAAAATGTATATACATGTGCAGCAATATGTGTATTTTATTATTTTGTTTACAATGTGATGCATTCATCTTTAGATTTAGTACCGGATGTTCCATATTATTTTTAAAATGGAGAAAAATAACAAGTATCTTTAACATATTTTTTTTATTCATACTCAAGTATGCCATAATTTTTGTGAAAATAAATACATACTTATATTTGTCTGCATGTTGCTTTATATATTGGAATATTTTAGTTTTGAGTTTATTATTACTCATAGACAGTGTAGAACACCACTGGAGCACATTAATTAATTAATCATAGGCCATGGTAATTTTGACATGTAGTCGGAGGAAACCCACTATATTTTTTCTAATGCAGCAAGGGATCTTTTATATGCACTTTCCCACAGACAGGAACACACATACCATGGCCTTTGTCCAGTTGTGGTGCACTGGTTGGAACGAGAACAAAATAATCGGCTAAATAGATGCAATGAGGTGGTTCGATCCTGCGACCAAGCACTTCAAGCAAGCACTCAATCTCACGTCCTATAGACAGTGTAGATGCTCTCATCCTGCCAGTGCAGTACTTCATTTATTACATTGACGGCTAATAATAACCGATAAAATGATGTGCTGGAGTATTGTTAAACAAACAAAGGATAGTTAAAATTATCAATATGTTCACTAGTGTACACAGGCAGGACATACATGTAGCCAAGTGGTAAAGTGCTTGCTTGATGCATTGTTGGTCTAAAATTGATCCCTGTTGGTGCCCTTTTTAGTCCTGCAGAATTCCAGATAACCTTGCACTTGCGTTCCTATAAAGTTTTTTTTCGGTTTTTATATCTTTGAAGGGTGCTGAACAAGAATCCAAGTGATAACATCCTGTCAGGTTTGGGCAATTTGCATAATATGCAAATGAAGTTGGCCATTACCGAAATTACGTTTTTTCGCTATATTTATGGCTATATATGGGATAGAATGGAAATAATGGTGTCTAAACCTAGGTTTTCATTGTCAAGGAATATAATAATACCAGTTACAAGTGTCTGAGATGGTGGCCATCTTGGATTCCAAGATGGCCACCACAGTGTTTGGCTATACATATGGGACTATGGCTATATGTGATAGGACAGTTTGTATCAACATGAAATCTATGAAGATAGGAGTGGATTCTATTTCTAAACAACATTTTGGATAATAGCTGGTACCATTATAAGGACTAGAAGCACGAAATACGTAAGAGAGGTCAGTCATCGTCGGCGTCATCAGCAGTCTCCTCGTTGGTCTTGTCATTGTCAATGTTATGTTCTACCTGTTTTGCACGTTCATTATGGCAATTAATATTTGTATCTCTATAACATGCACAGAAGAAAGTGCATGGTAAATGTGTGGCACAACACCCACACTGCGCTGTTCTACATGGGGTGCCTGAAATACAACCACACCTTAATTAACTCCAGAATTTGTGGCGGAGCAAGTGCAACAGGACGAAGAGACTTGGAAGTGTCCTCTCGCACCCATCCGTATTCTTCTGGATTCATGTTGGGGGGCTTTGCTTGAAGGGCCGCCTTCCAAATTGCCATCTGGAAATGAGCACGTCTAACATTTTCATCGAATGCTTGGCTTGTTGGTGGCAGTGTCTTTAGTTTTGGCGCTGCTGGCATGTTCTTTCGCCCCATTTTTTCGGGACCATACTTGTACCCTAGTGTTGGACATGTCTGCAGTAGTTGTGCACCCATAACACTTTGCAATACATTTGGTAGCTTCGTCTATAATCTATAATAGTTGACATTAAAGCATCAAACTCACACAAGCATCCGAGTGTTTGACTGGCCTGAAGCATTTTGATGGCAGTTGATTTGCCAACACCAAACAGTTGCGCACCAGTATGCACCCAGAAAGGCAGTGCATCGCTGGAAGCTGTGGAGCTATTTTAGCATGCTCTTTGGCAGATGCTGCTATGTCAACCAAGGCTCATTCAGAATGAGTAGATTCCACTGTTAGGCCGTACGTGAGATCAAGTTTGTGGTAAAAATGTAGGAGCAGTATGAAGACGTCTGTATCATCGCACAGTACATTGATGGCTGTTGCACCTTCTTCTGCCAGTTTCGACATTTGATGAACCATGATTACATCTGCTTCTTCATGAAAGTTCTCCAGATCTTCCCCGTCTCAGGACATCGCAGCTGACTTCCATTGGTACAGGGTCTTGGCCAGTTAGGACGAGCTTGTTCTTCATCTTTTCTCCTCTGTTGAGCAGCTCTGTGCATATCAACTTGATGAGTTGAACTTTGTTGTCAGCAATAGTTATGACGACCTTTTGTGGCGGGAGAGGGACTTGCTGACCACACCGTTTTGTCCGTGTTGTGTCTTTGGTGCTGAAATCGAAGTATCGATCAAATACAAGATAGACATCCCCCTGCTACATTCGACGGATGATGAAGCTGCATACATTGTCCACAAAGTCTTTGACTGTACCCTTACATGGCCAGTGGACACACCAGAGGATAGTGCAACCGTCAATTATAACAGCTTATCTCTTCTGAACAACATGTGAGGAAACTAACACTTGGAGCTTTTTCTTCAGTGTAGACTTTGCTGATGCTATGCACATGGTGCCATTTTCCGTGAACATGGAGGTCGGCATGGAGGCAAGTTCATGTTTGAGGGGCATTGAAGTCAGATGGCAAACTACTTTCAAAAGCAATCATCTGTGCCTTGCCTTTGTCAACAGCGTGCTCTACATTTACAGGTTGTATCTGTCCGGTTTGGATGTTCACCAGGCCTTCTGGATGGTCGTCATTATCCAGTGGCTGTATGCATAACTGCAGCTTCTCTCGAATATTTGACCTGTCTTGGTTGTCTCCGTGGATCCTAGATGGTTTCTCTTCTTTATGACTCGTGACATCAACCTCCTTGCATCCTCTAGATATGCCTGAAACAACTCTGACAATGTTAGTGCATGTAACCATACTCAGAGCCCGTCGTTTGAGTGCAGACGGCTTGACAGTGATCCCTATGATGCCTCTAGCACCGTGGTGAGGTCCCACAGCAAAGAAATACGGAAATATAGGTAGTCTGCCTCACGTTCAGCTCGCACAAAGATCATCATAAGAAAAACTGGCTTCATTAGACAGTCTACCCAGAGTCGTGTTGTCCTGCTCTTTTGTGACAATACTTCTAGATGTTCTTGAAGATCGGTGTGACTCTCCAACTATCCAACAATACTTCTTAGGACTTCCTCCACAACAAGCCGAAGAGCTCTGACGTTTTGAGGAAACCTTTTCCCACTAAGTATTTTCAGAACACCTCCAAAGCTTGTTTTCATGATTTTGTCTAGACCAGTGTTCCAGTCATTAGAATGGTAAGGAAATAGGTGCTAACAAGTCCGTTCTGCGAGGATATGTTTGGGATAGGTCATACCCATGATGGTGAAGTTCTTGAGTGCTGCTGCTGCTGCTGAAGCATTGAACCGCAATAGTTCATCATAAGAACAAGTCACTACCCCCCCCCCCCCCCCCACCCCCACCCCGTAATCGTGGACCCATTTAATCTACTTATTTCAGGCATTCATTATCCTTACCCATTACTGCTAGACCCTTAAACCCTAAGTTTAGAATCATTATTTCCGTATTATCCCATATAGTCATAGTCCCATAAATATAGCCAAACACTGTGGTGGCCATCTTGGAATCCAAGATGGCCACCATCTCAGACACTTATAACTGGTATTATTATATTCCCTGACCATGAAAACCTAGGTTTAGACACCATTATTTCCATCATATCCCATATATAGCCATAGATAGAGAGATAAAACTGAATTTCGTTAATGGCCGACTTCATTTGCATATTATGCAAATTGCCCAAACCTGACAGGATGTTATCACTTGGATTCTTGTTCAGCACCCTTCAAATATATAAAAACCGCAAAAAAACTTTATAGGAACGTAAGTGCAAGGTTGACCCCAAAAAACAGCAGTTCATTGCAGGACTATTTTGGGCTATTTCACGTTCTAGCCAGTGCACCATCACTGGTATATCAAAGTCGGTGATATGTGCTATCGTGTCTACGGAATGGTGCATATAAAAGAACCATTGCTAAAATGTGGGTTTCCTCTCCAAAACTATGTCAGAATACCAAATGTTTGACATCCATCAATGTGCTCCAATGGTGACGGTAAACAAAACAAACTTTAACATGTGTACATACACAACTATGTAACACATAGTCAATGTGATACTGGTGCTCAGTTGGTCTTCAGAAGAAATTGGTTGCTGAAATAGTGACAAGGAATCTTTTTATAAACACTTTCTTAGACAGAACAGCCTTTGATATACCAGTTATGGAACATATTGTTAGAATTAATATATATTGTGATATCAGCATTTTTTATTCAACATTTCCTTTGCCATGGTTCTTCATGAATCTACCGATGCTACGGGCGATGCAACAATTTGTGCTAGCAAAATTTGCTATTTTTATATATGCCCTCCCCAATGTAATGTTTCGTAATGCTAAGACCACTATCCCTCTGAAATTATACAACCTTGGTCAGTACCCATCCCCCTCGATTTCCCTGTCATTATGATATCATTTGACCAGTATTCATGGATTTTTGGTTTCTTTACTTAATTACTGAATACACCCTCATTAGTTTATAAAAGTCACAGATCTTAACTTGAACCCATGAAATCAGTAAAACTTTGTTTTGTTTAACGACGCCAATAGAGCACATTGATTTAATCATTGGCCATTGGATGTCATAGTCATCAGAGGAAGCCTGCTACATTTTTCTTTATGCAGCAATGGATATTTTAGGTCTCACTAGACAGATCTCTAACAAGTGAGAGTTCATTGATTATGGTCCACTATAGTTTCACTGTGACACAAGTTATGGTTCACATATTCACCTCTAGGAAATTGTGAAGAATTAAAATAGGATGTATTTTTAATGGTAAGCCTTCAGGCTGTATTTTGCCTATGCTATTTTGTAATATTGTGCATGGACCTTTTGGGATACAAGTGTATAGCATAAGAAATGGCTAGAGTGAATCGGTTAATGAACCACCAGTTTGGACCAGTATTACTGCCAGATGCGGTTATATAGCAAAAAACTGAAATGCTCTCAATTTTTGAGTGAAAAATGCTTATATAATGTATGTTCGCAATGGTGTATGTTGTTTGTGCCAATCTTCATTTGAAGTTGGGCAATTTAATATGAGTCAATGGCAGATGCCATCTGTGTAGTGAGACCATAATATGCACTTCCCCACAGACAGGAAAGCACATACCATGGACTTTGTCCACTTGTGGTGCACTGGTTGGAACAAGAGAAAAAAAACAATTAGCTGAATGGATCCATCAAGGTGGTTTGATCCTACGATGCAAGTGAGCACTCGAATGACCGAGTTAAATAACACCCCTCTTGAAAATGGATGCAAAGTTTGTTTAATCTACAAATCTGTAATGACCGAGTTAAATAACACCCCTCTTGAAAATGGATGCAAAGTTTGTTTAACCTACAAATCTGTAATGACAGAGTTAAATAACACCTGTCTTGAAAATGGATGCAAAGTTTGTTTAATCTACAAATCAAAATGGTTGCAAAGTTTGTTTAATCTACAAATCTGTAATGCATTTGAATAAAATTACAATAGGTTGATGTCAAAAATTACTCAACACCACAGACAAAATTAATAAATTTATTAAAATATACAAAGTAGAAACATAACATTTAGAAAATATTGGACAACTCTTAAATATACAACAAGAATACAGCATTATACAACAGTTGTTAACATTTTGGGTATTAAATGAACTCTTACAAAGTGTAGAAGTAGTTTGATTATCATGAATAAAAGTCACCATTTTGATTCTGGCCTTAAAAAAAAAATACAAATATACAAATGCAGTAATAAAGAATATGTACCATTAGGACACAAGTTTGGGTTTTGATTAAATATTCGAAATGTGTACACTCATAAGAATTGACATGGACTTAATGTGACCAGCACATCAATAACCAATTTTACTCTAACAGAATTTACCATGCAGATTATAGTATATCTGAATTTCGCATAGCAACATATTTTCCAAGCACAATTTCTAATACTTTTCCTTCAAAATTTGTTAACAATTTAAATGATATATAATTTATCAACTTTAGTTTCAAAGACTTATCCAGAATTTACCAATACACGCAGACTACAAATCTAATGCACAATTCACTATGATTTGAATGCAGATGTAAAAACTTTATGTAAATCTTATACCTTTTGTACTAAATAATAATATAACAGCGATTCACCATTCCCAAACATTCTGAAATTTCACCTTACGTTTAAAAACAAAGACGAGTAAGATTTTATTTTTTAATACAAGTACATTGTAAGTGATGACAGAGTATTACATTCAATTCACTGTGCATGCCAAATATATTTGTTTTAATTGTTTTTAATCTGTGACATGTAATGATGACACAATTAACGAAATGCTTTGATAAACTTATTTGTGAAATATTTATGAAAAAAAAGTAACATGCACAGAAGCTTTGGATGCATGTAAAGATAATGTACATATTGGTAAATCAAATAATATGTTATAATCGTAAATCAAGGCTTATAGAATATATGACTTTTGAGAAGGATCCTAAACACCTAAAACGTTCATCCCAATAAAATGCACTAATCACTAAACATTGCACATTTAAAATTATTTTTCTATATAAAATAAATGCAAACTTTGGAAGACAAAATACATATATTTCAAAATTGGGCCAGCAATAATTTCAAGGTACTTTTGTAATTTATTACATTGCAAATATTCCATCATTTTAAATTTCTATTAACAAAAAGAACAGATTGGAAACTTTATAATACATAGAAGACAAAGGTAATTTTTGTTTTATTAAAAACTGGAATGTAAACAATGAAAAAACAAACAAATATATTTGACACACAAAAATTAAAACAAATTACACAAACATGAAGATTTATGTACAAAAATTGCAAGTAAATAAGAAAATAAAAGATACATTATATCTTCTATGTCAGTTTACACACAGAAATAGAGTTGGATTAGAAACTATTTTCATACAACCAAGCAGAAATGCATTAAAAAGTCAAATTGATCACCATGACAATAAAATTAATATATACAAAAAAACACAAAAGGTACAGAAAAACTGACCAAAATACCATCACCACAAAATACTGATATCACATTGCTTTAACAACCATTATTTTGAAAAACACGTGGACAAAATGTCTGAGTCATAACAAATTAATTAGCAATACATTAAATACAAAAGCTAAAATGCTGATTTCAAAACGTAAAATAGAATTTGAAAATAACCATAAAACAACCTTTGCATCAAATATCACAGATATACTTTGGAATATCACAATACAATACAGGAATGGACGGCTTTATAAATAAAACAAATTAATGTTTATAAAATAAAACACATATAGGAATACTAAACTTTATCACATACGAAAGTTATTAACGAAATACGAGTCCTAAATGTCTTAAATTTATTTTTTGTCAATGTGTAAAATTACATCTCTCAACATGTCTTTAAATGTTTTTATTACACATAATATGTCTATGAATAGTATCCTTCCTAGGTATTAATGAACAAGATTTTATCCATCATTTATTTCTTTTTCTTTGATTTTTCCTCTTTCTTCCCACCGGAAGGCACCGGCGTTTCTGCAACAATTTCATCTTTATTTGGATCGCATTCAAGCGATGCCATCAGATCCACAAGTCTTTTCTTTTCAATTTCCAGCTCTGAAAGTTTCTCTTTGGCCTGGGCGAGCTTCTTGTATGCCTCTTTCAGCAGTGCTTCGTGTTTCGTGCGATCCTTGCTGGATGATTTCTCCACAAGTTCAATTTCTGCTGCAATTTCCTCCTCCAGCTCCTGAATGTTATCTCTGGTTGTTAACATCTCCTGTGTCTTTTTGGCAAAGTCAGCACACAAATCATCAAAGTGGTCCTAGATTAAAAAAATTATATATATATATATATATATAGAAGATTAAATTAAAGGAACATACCTAAGTTTTTAAACATTAACGCATATTTTAATTATTATATTCATTTTTGTTAACTTAAATCATACTTTACTTAGATTTTATTGTTAAGATTATCAATTTCCATACATTCGAAGTGTTTTTAGTCATTCTGGTACTTTTAATATCCAAAAATTGATTTCTCATATTTTTAAAAACGCACGTCCGTCTGAGAAGTAACAGTTATAGAGTCGAGTTTTAGTCTATTGTTAGAGGGTATTTCACCATTTCAAAGTCGCAGACTCATGTTTCACTAAATTGTAACTTTATTCAAATGTGTTACAGGTTTGCAGATTAACTAAACTTAGTGTTAAATTTCACGGGTTGAAACTAGGGTCTGTTCCTTTAAAGAAAAAAAAAAGCTCTCCGACAGAAATTTAAAAAACCTGAATCTGTTTTGACAACAATTTTTAATGTGCTATTAGATTAAACACTGTAATTGCAACATTATGTATAATAATTAAAAATGAAATTTTTTTTGTTTTGCTGAACAGCACCACTAGAGCACATTGATTAATCATCGGCTATTGGATGTCAAACAAATTAAAAATGATGCCTGTTTTTATTTATTAGATCAACCAAGTATTATTTATCACTGGCTACTGGATGTCAACCATTTGGTAATTTGACCTGCCTCATTTTCATTTTTAAATAAGGTATCTTTCATATGCAATTTCCCACAGACAGGACAACACATATCACAGCCTTTGATATATCAGTCATGTGACAATGGTTGGGATGCAAAAAAAAAACCCCACCAATCAGAGAATGGATCCAGTGAGGGGATTTGATCCATGTACCATGGGTGATTTGGCCACTCCTTTGGCCTGAAATGACACTCCTAGTAAACTTAAGATTTCCACTACATCCTACATTAAATCCTGTTATGAAACAGAGTAAAGTTTCTTGATGTCATAACTCCTAGACAGTAAAAAGATTTGTATGGAAATGCATTTAGAAAATAAAAAAACACCACTAATGTTTCAGACACACAGATGGCAATAAAATCAATACCTTAATCCATAATAAAATTTATATTATTTAATCTTTTAAAAAAAACTAAAACTTTTTTCTTTCTTCTTTTTAAAAACAAAACATTTTAACCCACCATTATTGTGTAACTGAAGGTCTGGAAAACAACTGATTCAAGTACAAGCTGTTACTAAACTGTTCATTAGATTATTTTTTAAGTCTAACATTTCAATGATTGTACATGATCTTGTTAAAACATTTCACTAGAATAAATAAATCAAACATTTCAATAAAGTCTAATTAATTACTAATTAACTAGTTATTAATTTCATTTGTTTGTAATTACTCGGACAACATTTGAAGTGTTTTAGGTTTAAACTTTAAATAACTAACTTACATCATACCTCAATATGTCATCATTTATAACAATGTGATGTAGCGTCACAGTTGACAATAATATGTTATTTCAAGCATCTGAATATGCATCTATTACAATAACTAAGAATCAATAAAACAATTTAATTGGCAAATAATTATATCGTTACTTTGATAACTTCATTTAATAGAAAGATTAAATGTTATTGATTACTATTTAATATAAAATTAAACATAAGAATATATATATGTTTATATAATTTTTATTTTATATTACTAATGTTTTTAAATTTTATTTAAATTTCAAAGATTTCAATGAAGTCTAATTAATTACTATTTTACATGAAATTAAACATAAGAATACGTATCCATTTATATAAAATAATTATATTATTAATTTAAAAAAAAAAATTTCATTTAAATTTACCTGTGATGATTCTGGAATATTCTCTGTAGGGGTTGTCTCCCCTCCTTCAAGACTGTTGAAATATGTTCTCCACAGAGCAGTGCCAGACATGTTTGCCATCATGAAACTCGGAGCCACGGGTCTGCTTAGAACACTTGTTCCTGAAGAAAACAAAAGGCTCATAAAGTGACATAACTTTCTTTTATTAATAAAGTTGAGGGTGTAAATTATACAGACAATCATCATTGTTGTAATTTTGTATTTGGTTATGTTTATGGGGTTTTTTAAAAAGGGAGATAG
>JAECMU010017952.1:0-17311 GCA_016106625.1 Dracogyra subfuscus
GTCCCCCCCCCAAGGCCCCCCCCACACCGTAGTTACGCCACTGCTGTAAAGCTTTAATAAGTTTGAGTTACGGTTGTTTTCAATGGAAGAGATATTATTAGATGAAGATGCTATGTTGGTATGATCAGCAAATAGTCTCGTTACACAGTTTATATTATCTGCAATATCATTAATATAAATTAAAAATAATAAAGGTTCTAATACTGAGCCTTGAGGTACTCCGGCCATTAAAATGCCAGAATTTTATAGAGTACCATTTACGATGACTCGTTGCTTTCTGTTTGATATATAATCTTTAATCCAACTTAGTGCATTTTCTGTTACGCCACAGTTTTCAAGCTTATGGATTAATCCTCTGTGCCATACTCTATCAAATGTCTTTGACATATCACAGAACACAGCACAGAAGTGATCCTTTTTATCCAAAGATTCACAAATGTGGGAGTATAATTCTAATAATTGATGAACAGCACTGTGATTAGGGCGATATGCGCACTGATATTTATATAGATACAATTCTTTCAAATATTTTTCCAATGCACCTTAGTAACGATATCGGTCTATAGTTAGTAGAATAACATTTGTCACTTTTTTGAAGATAGGTTAAACGTGAGCTATCTTCCATCTGTTAGGGAAGTTAGATGTACGTAAAGATTTGTTAAAAAGCAACCGAAGAGGATCTTTGATTGAATGGATAATACGTGAAAGTAGTTTTTGACTAATCTCATCTGGACCCAATGCTTAATTTGGTGCTAGTATATTTATGATATTCGATATTTCTTCTACATTTATTACTAATGACTCAAATCTATCTTTACACCGTGGTTGACAAGGAGGGAGTTCTTTATTTGTATCATCTACTGAAGCAATAGAAAGAAAATACTTGTTTAATATTTTCGCTTTTTCGAAATCATTGAATACAATCGATAAATGTGTTGTTAGGTATTTTAATGGGGGAATTACCGTCTGACTTTTGTGTTTATTTAAAATATATTTTAAATATTGCCAATATGTATTTTTACTTTCTGAATACAATTCTATCAGTTTATTGTCTAACGTTTTTGCAAATTCCTCTTTAGCTATTTTTTTCTTCATATCATTTACTTTTTAATTTCTGTTGTTAATCTTTTATTTCTAACGTTGGTTCACAGATAAATGGAAGGTGAACTGCTGTCATTGTCATGTAATTATCGAACGCTACGAGGTCAACAATATAGCAGAAAGTACAATTAAACATGTTTGCTGCATGTAGGTTCCTTTGCCAAATTAGTTATGAATTCTGAATCATGTACACTGCAGCTTTCGTAAAGGGAGTGCTGAATGACGAAGACAAACAAATATTGTTTTACAGGAGAGTTGCAAAAGTTACAATCAAGTATTCGTGAAATTAAAACAAGAAGAAGAAACGTCTACATCAACTTTTGTGGGAGGGTTCGAACGACACCCCCCCACACACACACACACACACACACACACACACACCACCACCACCCCAACTCCCAACCCCCCACCCCCCTAAACACGGGCCTGCGTTACTGTAGAAAGTGTTATTTTCACTGTAAGAAAGACTGCTGGCGTTTTAAAAAAATAAAGATAAATTGCCAAAGTTGTATAATAAATAGAAAATTTCAGGTTTGTCAAATATGATTTCGCAAGCGTGACTCGTGAAATATGATTGCAAACTTCACTCGATGAGATATAAATCATATTTGACAAATAAAAATACATGAAATATCCTCTATATATTAAGTTGGCTACTAAGTAGCATCTCCCTACAATATATCACATCTGCCTTAACACCAGTATTATAATATATGAGGACATCTACCAAAGACAAACTTCAACTTCCAAGTCATCAAACTGAACTCACACAACGTCTTTTCGGTAGACCAACCACTCCGTTGTACATGAAACATACTTATACTTCAGTTTGACATTAGACAATGTCATACTTGTAACACACGCAAGTTACTGGTTTCAAAACCTGAACATAACCTTATGAAAATGTATTTAACTGAATATTTTTAATTGTCTTGTCTGCTATCTCAACTAACAAACATGTGTCTGTCCTTTTGATGTTTAAAACATTAGTAATACTCCTTTAATATATATATATATATATATATATATATATATATATATATATATATATATATATATATATATATATATATATGCTAGTATACACAGTCGAACTTGGTCTAACGGTCACCTGTACATAACGGTCACCTGCCTATAACGGTCACTATAAATCCCTCCCAATGCATTTCCTTCCTTATTTGACCTGTATATAACGGTCACCTGTCCACAACGGCCAGCGGTCACTATTTTTCACCCCAAATCACAGGTTGAACCTGCTATAACGGTCACAAGATAACGTTTTTTGGTTTATGTTTTGACCCTGGTTATGTCTTTACTTTTTCAATCATCTTAAAAATTATAAATTAAATGTGTTTATATGGCCATGTCTGTAGGTTTGGTTTTATATTCTGTCAAAGTAAAGTTCCATTGTAGTTCTCAACAAACGGACACTCAGTAACTTCCGTGACACGCAGTTACTGGTGGTGTAATTCGATTCGTTCCCAGCATCCACACTGAATAGTAGACAAATGGCTGTACATAATGTAATCTGTAGGTATCGTCACTCAACTGAGTCTCGAGAAATTAAACAAATGGGTTATTAAGTTAGGTGTTTCATTCTTTCTAGCCAGACATGATTGGTAAATACACATTGCATTGCGGTCATTGCGGATACCCCGTGTTCAGATTATTTTAGCGACTCTATCTTATTCAGCTGTAATCAACGGTCATACTCCACTGAAGGATTAGCGGTGACATGAATTTGATGAAATAAATAAATTAGTCAAACATGCTTCATGGGTAGTAACCTTCAATAACACTAAATATCTTCTGCAAGTCAATGTTAGCTTTTGCGAAATATATCAAAGAATACACATGTATGCAAAATGCTACCGAAAAATGGCACTGCTTTAACGTTAGAACAGAGAATCAACGTTATTAACAAATCTGAGAAAGGCAATTTATTTTAGCGAAAGATCGCCGACCATTTTGGTGTAGGACGTTTTCAGATGAATTCTAGTATACACATACATATACATATACATATCCATAGGCGTAGGGAGATGATGGAAGAGTTTCTAATAGAATAGAGAATTACGAGCTACTGTGAACGGAATAAATAAATAAATTCAATAATCCATTAAATTAATCGTTTTAAAATTTAAAAATAATACACACACCATCAAACTTACAACAAATACACATGCGCAGTATCAAACTTACAACACACACTATACCACCACCAAATCACANNNGAGAGAGAGAGAGAGAGAGAGAGAGAGAGAGAGAGAGAGAGAGAGAGAGAGAGAGATACGCTCACACAGCACACAACTTTCTTCAAACGCATATGTTAAACATTTGTATCTAGTCACCGTTTTATGCCTGGATTAATTACAGAATAAAATAATTATAATTCTTGGGAAAATCAACAGGAAAAAATCCTAAATCAACTTTATAGGCTTAATCAGTTTTAATTTGAGAAAGATCAACATGTGTATCTTTAATTATTTTCCATTGGTTCAGTGTAACCATATGTGCGGTTTAGGGCCTGGTGTGGCGGATGCTTATCATACAGATCTCAAATCCGTCACCTTTAATTATTTAATAAATTTAGTTTTTACTATTATTATTATTATTATTATTATCAATCTCAAATTCATGTTATCAGTTGGAAGCAAGATTTGGTGCTGATATTTTGTACGTTTTCGTAGTTTTATAGTATACTTTAAATATGAAGGAGAGAGAGAAAAGAAGAAACAAATAAAATATTAGCCATGTCAGAAGTAATTGAAGGTAATATCATGAAATCTTATGCTTTAACCCAAAACCTACAAAAATAATTTGTATTGACAAAGAACCAGTCTAGACAATGAAAGTGCTCATCAGCATGCGCAGAAGCGACGTCCGGTATCAGAAAACATGGCTGACACGATAACTGACGACCAACTGGTTGAAGAACTGGAAAGATTTGGCGAGAAAGTCAAACTTCCAATCAAAAGAGACAAACGCGCTTTGTTAATTAAGAAACTGAACCATTTACGTTCAAAGCACAGAGGCAATGATCGGTCCTCAAAACGCTTGAGCGGAAGAAAAACGCTAGATGTTTTTAGCTCGGACGATAGTGAGACCGAAGGTGCGGGTCAGGTGGCGGGCCGCAAGAAAACTAAAACCGCTCGAGCGGTTGATCTGGTTACTAGATCATTACGGCAACGAACAGCCGCTTCCCCCACGCCAGTGGAATCTCCTCATTTTGATCACGATACAAGTAGCGTGTTGAGACGACCCCTTCGTAGCAGAATTTCGGAAACTACGAGGTCTCCGAGCTCTAGTCCAAGGAAAGGCTCGCGTTTAAACCAAAGCATTGGTAGCAAATCCAACAAATTATATCCCGATCTTAATGAACTGAATGAATCGGCAAATAGATCAACAGAGATTTTAAGAGATGAGACATTTGAATCGTCTGATGACGAGTATTTAATTGAACAGGATGCAGACGACAGTTCATACGAAGTGCAGAACAAATCTGTGAATACAACCTTCACAATCGAAAGCAATAACAGTAGATATGATACAAATACTTCACCATATCGATCAAATTTATCCTTCACCAATCATATTCATCAAGACAGAAAAAATACTCCCAAACGCAAAAGTGTTTCCAATCATGTGTCACCTAGAAATGAGAATGAGAAGCGAAATCAGTATAAAAAACGCTACCCAGAACATGTACATGTGTCTCGTGGTATTGTTATATTTGTTGCAATATTTTTTGTGATAGTTGCAACAGGCTACATTTTTATTCGTAAAGAAAACATTCTGTCATGGATATCATTTGGAACTTCAACTAAGCTTGGTAATAATATGTTTTTAAATAAACATCTTATTAAATATCTTTCATGTGTATATGTACAATTATAGTTTAAACACTTTTATCCTTTGTACCCTCTGACAGAAACCCTGATCTATATAGCAGTTAAATCTTAATTTGGCGGTGACACAGTAAATGTTGTCTTCAGTTTAATCACAAACATGATTATGGCACCAAAGCAAACTTTTTCTTTTTCTTCAAAAGAAGAGCACCAAAGCAACTTCTTTTCTATTTAGTTTTCTCAGACAAAAATGATTTTTCCATAAATAGGAAGGGCACCATGCATCATTTTTATTTACTATCACCAATGTTCAATTTCCAGGGAACAACAGCAAGAAATAAGGGCACTTCACTTGCAATTTTTATAGTTGTCTACATATGGTGGTGGTTCAGAAACAAAAATGTTGTAGTAGAACTTTGTTTCTTCTTTCATGCACAGTTTAATCAGGGCAGTGGTCCCTATGGTTAAGACAAGTCAATTTTACTTCTTGAACATACAGTGCATTTACAGTATATCTACATGAAGAAAAAAGGAAATGTTTTATTTAACAATGCACTCAACACATTTTATTTATGGTTATATGATTAAGGACCACACAGATATTGAGGGAGAAAACCTGCTGTTGCCATTTCATGGACTACTCTTTTTCGATTAGCAGCAGTGGATCTTTTATATTCACCATCCAATAGACAGGATGACACATACTATACTTTGAGAGAGTCATTGTGTACTGGCTGGATCAAGAAATAGCCCAATGGACCCACTGACAGATCAATCCCAAATCGACCGTGCATTAAGCAAGCACTCTACCACTGGGCTACGCCTCGCCTTGTGCATACATGAATGTAAACATGTATATTCATTAATTGGGTAAAAATAAAATAATAATCCAGGAAGTATTGGATTTACCACATTTATAACTATCAGTTGGCACTAACTTTATAATCTACAGGTACCTGTGTATAGTGTTGAATATATTTTTCTTGCCCAGCTTTTGCACGGTGCTAGATTAAAATAATCCTTCATATGTGTCCATGTGGGACAGGGCTATTCCACCCGAGAGTACATAATTTGTTGTCGGGGACGAGGCTTGCTGGGTTCCTGACATCATATTATGTACCCGAGGGTGGAATAGCCCTGTCCCACATGGATACATAATGGAGGATTATTTTTCTTCCATCCAGTAGATGAAAAACAAGCATTTTGGGAAAACGTGAAAAACCTACATTTTTAATTTTTTATCTTACAGTAAAATAATCATAACCATTGAAAAGATCGTACCCAAAAATGGTTTATCCTCAAAGTATAAACCGAAAATGATGTCATTGATGGTATAATTTCATTATATCAGCAGGTTTTTATGAAATATAAAAAGTATAAATTTCATGCTTTATTTTGCCGTTTACGTGACGTCACCCAATGTTAATATCAGCGCAAAACAACAGAAGTCATGTGGTCATGCAAGACAGATTTATTCCGCATGGGCTGACATCGTGGAATGCGCCTGTCTTGCATGGCCAGGGATGGGAGAAAAATCTATCTTACCCACGGGTATAGACAATTTCTACATACGAGGTTATAAGGCTACGTATAACTGGAATTATTTATTTGCGAAGCTGCCAATTCATGTTGTATTATTTTTATTTTTATAATCCTCCAAAAAGTTATGTTAATGAAATTTAAAATTGAACTTAATCGTGAAATTATTATTATTTTATTTTGTCCATTGGGACTACTTTTTAGCACGTATGGTTAAAGGAGTCTGTTCACAGTCGGCCAAGAATGGAAGGGAGCAATGACAATATAAAAGTAACAATTAGGCGTATTTTTGCTTTAGTTACTAAGTGGGCAAGAAAAAGAATCAATCACCGTTGTCAGGTATAGATAAGTGAAGTCCAACCCGCGGGACAAAATGTTTTGTCCCTTGGGTTGGAATTCCCTTATCTATACCTGACAACGGTGCTAGATTCTATTAATCTCCATCAGTTACAGTATCTTAAAATTATGTTTAATTACTTTTCAATTTTATATTTTTTTAATTTCAGGTCCTAAAGACAAATTTTTGTTGTGTACTGAAAAATTAACACAGGTTTGGATTTAAAATTTAGTTTTCTTTGCTATTATTACAGATTTCGAACTTAAATAATTTATCTACCACAGTAATTTTTAAAAGAATTGCCATAGTTGAAACGGCTCAACAATGGCAATTTTGAGCCAGCCTATGACCCTTTGTTTTTATAGTGACATTTTCAGTAAATAAACATGACTGAAAGATTATTTTCCTGTATGTTGACATATTAATGATATACCATATGTGCAAATGTTAGATATTGGCAGATAATGTATACCAGCTGTATACAATTTGCCATCGTTGATGAGCTTTACCTATGGCAATTTATATCATAACAGCAATTGTTATCAGTGCTGTCATTAATGTCATGTCATAGGGTTTAACGTACACATTCAGAACAAGCTGTTGTAGTGCACGCCTGTCGTGGGCGCAAGGGCTTGCGAAGCAAGCTCTTTCGGCCAAGACAAAAAGTTGGGGGGGGGATGTAGGAGGGACCGCCTGGACTGGCAGATGCAAGGGAGCACCAGCAGTCTGATCAAGATCGGAAGCAGGCAGGGTTGGTGGTGGTGGGGCTATGGAATTTTGAATGGAGCATTAATTATGCCAAAGAGAAAAGGTGCGCATTTCAGTATGAAGGAATTTTGGCGCAATATTTTGAACGGTCGGCCGAAAGAAAAAAGAATACAGAGCTAATACATGTCATTAAGTCTGAGCCCTGTTTTTATAATTAAGAAGTTAATGTACATTAATTTTCTCTCTTTTTGTTACTGCAAAGTATTCTTTCTCACAAAATATGTAAAAGTTGGCAGTTTTGGAGTAACTCATAAAATCAGATGCTGCTAATTTTGACTTATGACAGAGTTCTCTGGAAATATATTATAAAATATAGATACAGACCTATATATTCACTGAGATTAGAAAATTTTTATTCAGATTTGACAAACCTTAAGTTAAAGCAACTCACTCCCATCCATCGGCAATAGCTTGGGTGACACGGTCTAATTTGACACTGTGTATACCAACACCTTTAATTAGTCCTTCTTGAATCCAGTTTAGACAGTATTAAAATATGCAGTATATTAGTGCTACCGGTATACATTTGCCTACATGTACATTTGTTTTTATATGTATTAATTAAAATCGGATACATTGCTCTGTCTCAGATGTTTATTAAAATGGTGTGTGACCTAATGTTTCAGGATTGCTATAATCAGCAAGAGGTTACCACGGCAATGGTTGTTATAGCCGATCTCTTTGATCATCTAAGCACCAAGAAAGGTAATATTTTTGGTGTTCACTTATGGTATTTATAAAAAGCTTTGTTTCAGATAAGTAATAACCTTTGTATACAAATCACTTACATTGAAAAATCAATTCACGGTCAACAAATTGGGGCATATGCCTCTTTAACCCCCTCCCCAATTGCATACATGCTTCTGCCCTGAGGTGCTTACATCGTAGGATTGAACCATCTCAGTGGACCTGTTTTTAGACTGGTTTCTTCATCAGTGCACCACTCTTGTATGTGTTTTCCTGTCTAGAAATGAACATATAAACGATCCCTTGTTGCTAATGAAAAAATATAGCACGTCAAAAATTACCAAATGTTTGACAACCAATTGCCAATGATGAATAAATTAATGTGTTAATTGTGTCGTTAACATTTCCTTCCTTGATGATAAACATTTCCATTTCATTTCAACTTATTTTCGTGCTTATAATCCAATTAAGGTTCAAGCATGCTGTCCTGGGCACACACCTCAGCTATCTGGGCTGTCTGTCCAGGACAGTGGGTTAGTTATTAGTGGATAGTGAGAAAGAAGAGTGTGTAGTGGTCTTATATCTACCTGCTGAGTCGTTAAAACTCTCTGGGTGGGTGCTGGTACCAGGATGTGAGCCCACTACATACCAGCCTTAAGTCCAATGACTTAAGCATGACACCATTGAGGCATGTTCAGTGGCTACTGTGCACCGCAGTCACTGCTGTCTACTTTCCATGTTTACAATTTTACACATTACAGAAACAGCAACTACATTCAAAGACAATAAAAGTCCTGTATCTTAGTTTCATCTGTTTGACAGGCTCATGGAAACAACATCTTGAGTGGCGAGCATGATGTCTAGTAGGGGAGGAGTGCGTGTGTCACAAGCCATTTAGCAGTGCAGTTTTGTCTCTCAGATCCTGTCCCTCCAGTCTCCTTGTTTCTGTGGGCTTGTTTGATGCATTTAAAATTAATTGCCTTTTGAATGGCCTCACAATGTGGTTTGTTTTTTTCATAGGGAAAGTAAACTGTGGTACTGCCCCTGCCTCGGAGAAAAACATGTCCAGACAGGAATTTGAAGACTATTTACGTAAAATGGGACACACTGGCAATGTATGTAGTAACTTGTATGCAAGCTCTTATTGTAATTTAATAACAGAACAATTTATATATTAAATTTTACAAAACATTTATCATGCAGATGCACTTTTTATTAATAAACATCTCTTCTTTCTTTTTTATGGAAGAACTTTAAACATTTTAATACAGGTTTGATAGTTTCATACAGGCAGCACAGTGTAAAAGCATTTGAATATTTGCCAATTAATTTACTTCCATATAATGTTAGATAAGAGCAGTGAGAAATAAGTTAATTACTTAACATATCTTAATGATTGTCCTTTATTTCTTTTAGGTTCATACTCAAATGTACGTAAAATATATAATATAAGTATGATCTGTATAATTAAATGTAAAAAATACTTATTAATAACGACACAAACAAGATTATATTATATTTTACATTTATTTTTTATTTTTTGGTTCTGGAACAATCATTCTTAATAATAATAAAAAGTAGCAATATAAAGTAACTTCGTCATATGTGACATCTTTTTTTTATATTTATACAGAGCTCGAACGTAAGAAATGGTCACCCACAGCACTTTTTAAAAGAATTGCCGTGGGTGAAACAGCTCACCAATGACAATTTTAGAGCCTGTCTGTGGCAAATTTTGTAAAGTGACATTTGCAGCAAATAAACACGACCAAACGTTTATTTTACTGAATGTAGACATATTTTTAATTGTGCAAATGTGAAATATTGGCAGATAATGAACACTAGGTGTATACATATTGCCATTGATGAGTAGCCGCCAGTGATGCTCTCTACGTGCAGAAATTTATATATCAATGATGGCAATTGCCGTCGTTAAGTTCGAGCCATGTTTATACGTTGAAATTATTATTATTATTTTCTTACTGTCATGATTCTTGTTAACACGTGTGTGCCTAAAATGTTTTTATACTTGTTTTAGAAAATGGTCCGCTTGATGAGTGCCTGTCTGGATCACATCATTGAAAATCCACACTGGAAGATAAGGTGTGCACTTCCATCTTGTTTTACCACTTTCTGTATTATTAAAAGTACTTGCCTGATGCACTTTTGATTTAGGATTAATCCCAGTCGATGGGCCCATTAGGCTTTTTCTTGTTCCAGCCAGTGCACCATAACTAGTATATCAAAGGCTGTGGTATGTGCTATCCTATCTGGGATGGTGCATATAAAAGATCCCTTGTTAATTAATGTAGTGGCTTTCTTCTCTAAGACTGTCGGAATTACAAAGTGTGTAAAATCCAATAACTGATGATTAATAAATCATTGTGCTCTAGTAATGATGTTGAACAAAACAAACACAAATTTGTTTTTCTTTTTCCAGTACTACATATTACCTTACAGTTACAGAATGGAATTTCTCTAATGATGGCCTCTTCCCCTTGTTGAAATAAGTTGTTAACCACGTGGTATTTAGTCTACATAAGAGAGATGAAACCTGCATTTTAATTCCATTCAGAATTGATTTAAAAAAAATTGAAAGCTTAATTCGATGTATATATTCTGTGACATTTGTATTTTTTAGTGTTAAAAGTTTTTGTTTGTTTAATTACACCTCTACAGTATATCGATTTATTAATCTTCGGCTTTTGCATATCAGACATTTGGTCTCAAAGAAAACTTACTACATTTTTCCATCAAAAGCAACAAATCTTTTATATGCACTTTCTAACAGACATCAGGGTGGGATGTAGTCTAGTGGTACAGTGGTCATTCGATGCACGATCGGTCTAGGATTGATCCCTGTCGGTGGGCTCATTGGGAAATGTCTCGTTCAAGCCAGTGGACCACTACTGATATATCAAAGACCGTGGTATGTACTACTCTGTCGGTGGAATGGTGCATACAAAAGATCCCTTGCTGCTTATCGAAAAGAATAGCCCATGAAGTGGCGACAGCGGGTTTCCTCTCTCAATATCTGTGGTCCTTAACCATATGTCTGACACCATATAATCATAAATAAAATGTGTTGAATGTCATTAAATAATTTTTCATTCTTTTTCCAACAGACAGGACAGGACATACCACAGGCTTTGATATGCCAGTCATGGGGCACTTGTTTGGACAGTGGAGAATAGGTCCACTGAGATGATTTAATCTTTTGATGCAGGCACCTCACGCAAACACTACCGTCTGTGCTAAATCTCGCCCGTTGCATTTCATCAGTTTAGACTTTGTATTTGTACTATATGAGGGGTCAGGATATAGCCCAGTGGTAAAGTGCTCGCTTGATGCTTGGTCGGTCTGGGATCGATCTGGATCCATTGGGCTATTTTTAAGTCCCAACTAGTTCACCATGACTGGTATATCAAAAGGTGTTATCATATCTGTGCGATAGTGCATATAAAAGATCCCTTGCTACTAATTGAAATATAGTTGTTTTCTTTTCTAAGGTTATATTTTAAAATAACCAAATGTTTGACATCCAATAGCCGATGAGTAATAAATCAATGTGCTCTAAGGTGTTGTTGAACAAAACAAACGTTTAACTGTATTAATATTTTTAGTGTTATTAATAATGATGTGTGATGTATTTTCTAGTGCTCTTGATAAAGAAGGTGAAACAGCAAGCAAACAGCATCAGGTGGAGTTTTTAGAGGCAACAGTCGCAGCCATGAGTTTGTTTTGTCGCATTCAGAGGTCATTCTCCAGGGTGATGTTTGCAGTGTTTGTTCTTTTCCTGAGTATGTATTCTTTGACTTTCACATTCACTCTGATATGTTGATAATCTACATTAAGTGTCAGTTGTGGGGAGTTGGGGGATTTGTAATGTCCCGTCTCTTCGTTCCATTTTAATATTTAATATTAATTAAAAAAAAAAAAATTCAGTTTGAATTACATACAAAAATATTATATATTTTACTAACCCTTTTACCTTTATTATTATCATCCATTATAAGTATATGATTTTTAGTCCTTCATCAATCTATCTGTCCATTTCTTCCACATATTGTTTTCTGGAAATAGTTTTTGCAATGCCTCAAGATACTGATCTGACATTTTGTATATAGCTTTATAATATAGTTACAGATCTTGTTTATTTTTCATGCAGATTTGCCAATTTTTAACACACTTATGGCCCTTGATCTTAGGAGAAATAAAAATGTGTTAGGCTCATTAAGAACATGTATTGCTTTAGCAGTACTCTCAAAATGCTTGTTATAGTTGATTTTAGATTTTTTGTTTAATTTTAATTTTAAGTAGATCAGATTTGATTCAAAATATAGAAACATTACCTTTATAATGACGTAAAGATTTTCCACTTTTTTTTTTATAGATTAAGTCAGCTTTTGTTTCTGCGCTTTTTTCTTTTTTTGCCATCCGGGCAAGTGGTGACAGCATTTTCACTTGCCCGGTTAATATTGTCACTTGCCCGAATAATATTTTCTAAAAAAAACAACAATATTGCAACAGATTGTAAGAGAAAACACAACTTTTTTTTTTTAACCTTACTATGGGTTTTCAGGGGCGATCGGGCGACCATTAAGTTCGAACCCTGGATATATCTGTCATTTAATTGAAGGCTGTATTATAAATTTCGGCACTTATAAAGTTATATTTTTAATATGAAAAAATATCCATTTTGGTCAATGAATTAACTAGTATTTGTGTCTATTTGACAGTTGGTGTGACTCTGTTCCTCCTGCTAAAGATCATTCGATGGAGAATTGCTATAAATGAGAGAGAACAGCATGAGGTGTATTCTATGGTGGAAAATATCATTGGTATGTTGATTTCTTCATTTAATAATAACAACACACATTTGCTAATGACAATAAGGTTATTGATTCAACCCCTGCAGTGCTGTGGAGTTTTTCGTTCTCCACGACACTTTTTTTTTTGCTGTGGACTATATTAGAATTTCTTTCCACTGCCTGTTTTTTGCTGTGGATGTGGACATTTTCTTAGTTGCACGGTTTGTGGTTATTGGTGAAATCAGTTGATGATAATGGCTTTTTTAATTGTTATCAATCTTCTTGATGGGCATTTAGTGATTTGTGATAATATATTATTATTATTATTATTATAAGAACTCTTGTTGTTTTATTTTATATAAATATGAAATTAAGTACAATGAGTAAATGAAGAAAATGGTTACATTTATTTGTAGTTTTATTATTCTCGAAAATAATTATCAGAATCTGAAATATAAAGCATAGATAATACTGTATAAAAATATTTTGAGGTTACCAGAATGTGATGCTGGGCTACCACAATTAAGGTACCTGGTAGCCCGGTGGGCTACCACTAAATTGAAGCATTTTCCAACCGTGCATTTACAGATATACGGAAATGTTTACATTACTTTGAATGATCGTAACAGCAGGACATAGCTCAGTGGTAGAGTGCTCGCCTGTTGTGTTGTTTGTCGAGGATTGATCCCTGTAGGTGGGCACACTGGGCTGTGTCTTGTTCCAGCCAGTGCTTCACAACTGGTGTGATGAAGGCTGTGGGATGGTGCATATAAAAGATCCCTTGCTGCTAATTCATCAGGTCTCATATCTGTGTGGTCCATAACAATATACACGACACCATATAACTGTAATTAAAATGTGATGTGCATTGTTAAATACAACCTTTCTTTCTTTCTTTGTATTCCCATTAGAAGGGGGTGGGGGGGTGTGACTAAAGTGTACTGATTTAAGACATGGTTTTTCTATTTTGCAGATATCTTAAAAAAGCATTATGACCTAACTCAGCAGGAGGAAGGGAAAAATCTGCAGCCGTATCTAGCTTTGCAGCATGTGAGAGATCAACTTCTTCCACCAGCTACAAGGTAATTCTGATATAACAAGTAACTTAGATCACCTTGTCATATGATAAGCTTAATAACACCAGTCGTATCCAGACAGTATTCAAGGCTGAAACTTAGCCAGTAGGAGGCAAACAAATTCCACTCAACAGTAGATCTTCGTTCAAAATTTTATGTCGAAAGTGCTTCCTTTTTTTAATATTATTAAATAGTCCGATCCTCTCTTCTTTCTCTCATTTAATTTTGGACTGTCCTTCTAAAATGCTCAAAATTATATAACTTTTCGGCCGAGCAGTCAATTCTTTTTATTTTTGGCTTGTAACTTTTTTCTTTTTAAAAAAAAATATATTCTATTAACTTTTTTGCTAATTGCTATTTTCAAAATTCTGCCCATTTTCAACTCCATCCCGAGTTAGGCCACCGATCCTATCGGAGGTCGGACTCGGGATGGGCATGTTCGAAACCCTAGTGGTATATGAGCACGTTAAACTAGTTTTCATCATCATCAACAGTATGCTTGTTGATCACCAACTTAATAAGCAGTTTTTGCTGTCCATCTTATTTCACACAGTATTCCAGATATTTCAAGAATTCTTCATTTTCAAGAGAGATAATATAAATCATAAACTTTATCCACATTTGTCTTTATGTCTTTTGTAAGTCTTAATTAGGAAACTGATTATGAGAATAAATTCTAGGACTATCTTATTTTCTAACATTTGCTTTCAGCTTAAAATTTGAGAAGCAAACATTACTTTCATCTCCACAAAATTAATTAATTTTCAGTGTTGATTAGAACTCCCAATCTTAAATTGTAGTAGCAAGATGTGTGGCTCCTGATATACATTGGTTATAATTAATGTGTTACTGTGCCTTTAGATTTTCAATTTAAGTGTTTGCATTGACAGTTTGGAACTGCCATTAACCCAGGACAAGATTTAACGACTCGATGAGTAGATGTAAGGCCACAACACCCAACTTTTCTCTCACTAACCCCAAACCACTAACCCATTGTCCTGTACAGACAGCCCAGATAGCTGATGTGTGTGCCCAGGACAGCATGTTTGAATCTTAATTGGATCAAAGATGAAAATAAGTGGAAATTAAATATTAAAAAGAGAAAATGATCCACAATTTCTTAAAATTTTAGCCAGTGAAATTGTAATTTAAAAAAAACGAATACTTTTTTAACCCCCACTATAATTCTAATGTCTCACTGTGTCTGGTTTTAAACATCTTGATTATAATTTCATACAGAAAAGAGCTGCTGCCCATTTGGAACAAAGCCGTTAAATTCATTGAGGCAAATGAATCCCGCATTCGACTAGAAGAGCAGACTATTCAAGGTGAAGAATTTGCTGTGTGGAGGTGGATCCATGTAAGAGAGTTTTAATACATGTTTGTTACGTACGTTCACTTTATTACTAACAAGCAACATTAAAGGTGCTGACCCTAGTTTCACCCCTTTAATTAATCTACAAACCTGAAACACATTGGGATACGGTTATAACAGTAAGAACAGGGAAATACCATTTAAAAATAACTAGAGCTTCTCTCCAATAACCATTACTTCTCAGACAAATGTGCATTTTTAGAATTATGAATAATGCATTTTGGGGCATTGCCAATACCTGGATGAACAGAACCATTCAGGTGTACGAAGATTAATATTCTAAATAATAAATATAAGTACTTTAAATGAAAAAAAATGGCTTTAATAGTGACATATACGTCATAGTATTTAACAACTAGTGTCGGTCACTTTAATATTTTGTCTTTTATTCCTCACTTTATGTGGATGGGACGTAGACCAGTAGTAAAGCATTCACTTGATGCGTGGTCTGTTTGGGATCGATCCCCATTGGTGGGCCCATTGGGCTATTTTTCATTCCAGTCAGTGCACCACGACTGGTTTATCAAAGGCTGTGGTATGTGCTGTCCTGTCTGTACAAAAGTGCATATAAAAGATCCCTTGTTGCATTATGAAAGATGTAGCAGGTTTTCTCTAATGACTAGGAGTCAGAATAACAAAATGTTTGAAATCCAGTAGCTGATTATTGATTAATCAGTGTGCTCAAGTGGTGTCGTTAAACAAAACAGACTTCTTTTTTTTTAATTTACTTTATTGTTGGTAATTTTGTGGTAAAGTCCAACTGAGTAAGTTGGCTGAATACTAATTTATCAAGTAATTGTACAGTGAAATCCTCTAAACCAGACACTCTCTGGACCAAGAAAAATATCCGATATTAAGAGGTATCCAGTTTAGAGGGGTTATGTTCTGTACTGATTTGAAAAAAAGGACTGAAAAGTGTGTGGTTTTGGGGGGAATTCCGGTTTACAGAGGGTCCAGTTTTAGGAGGTTTCACTCTTTTTATAGCTTTTTTTTTTTCTTCTTGCATCTATTATGTATTTATGGAAAGCAGATGCCTGTATTAGGACAGTATTTCAAAGTTTTAAATAACTGGAAGTTGGTTTTATGTGATGTTTACCACATGTAGTGGTTCACTATGTGACCATTTGGTAGCTCTTGTGAATTTAAAGAAGCATTAATCAACACACAAACAGAACAGTGATTTGCCTGAAATATTGTGCCCAGTATAATTGATTAATGTTTTTTTATTTCAGACATCTCCAAATGGAAACAAAGTTTGGCAAGGACAAGGTAGGAACATCATGGATTTTAACTGTTTTATATATCACACAAATAGAGAATTTTGTTTTACTTTAAAAAAAAAAAAAATTAATTAGCATCTGAATAGTTATTATGATATGCTGGCATATTATAGCCAAATATTACGCAGTGAACATTTTCTTTTTAAAATTTTGATTAGTAACAGTTTGTGATCGGTTGAAAATTGAGTAGCTATGGCTGTTTAACATTTAAAAATGTGCATGGAGATGAAAAAGGAGTTGAAAAATAGGTGCTGTTAAATCAGGAAGAAAAAGATGGAAATCTTAGACGTGAATCGACTAAGGGCAGTTAGATTGGTAAAAAAAATACTGAAATTTATCATTAATACAATACTGAAGAAAATTTTCTCTGTAATTATTGTATAGATTTCGTCTTATAAAATCTTTATTTATTTTTTATGTGTGTGTTGAATAAGGTTAAATCTTAGCACTGTGTATGGGCTAATTGTATAGATTTCGTCTTATAAAATC
>JAECMU010017963.1:0-16293 GCA_016106625.1 Dracogyra subfuscus
TAGCTATATTTAAAGGTAGAAATACCTTGAAGTGTATTGTGTATTTATTGGGCCTAGTGCCTTTCTTAACCATATGTCTGACGCCATATAACCGTAAATAAAATGTGTTGAGTGCGTCGTTAAATAAAACATTTCTTTCTTTCTTTCTTTCTAACTGTCCACCAACACCGTCCAGACAGCTGTGCGTGTCCAGAACAGTGTGATTAATTGGATATTTTTAATTAATGGAAAGTTAAAGAGTGGGAAAAGTATGGAACATTGACATTGGAAGTTCGTAAGAATTCTGTTTAAGTTGTCTACTGATGTGTAAGTTGCCATAGCTAGATATCTTATTATTAAAATGATACCAAAGTTATTATTATTTTAATGCTATACCATTGAGGTGCTACTCAACATTTACTGTATGTACTAAAACGATGGTCGATTAGCCAGCCATCTTCTTTTATCACATTGTGCATGGACTTTCCCAGGGTCAAAAGCATTTCTTTACGTTACTGAGTTATCTCCCTTGCCAACGTTTTGCGTTGAGATTTGTGTAAACATTTAAAACATGGCTAATTTCATAGTTTTGGCTGTGAATGTTATAATATTTATCAATTACAAATTTAATGGTGTTTTTTTGTGTTGTTTTTTTGTTTTTTGTTTTTTGTTTTTTTTTATCTCTGGACGTAAATTGTGTAAACAAAATAATATGATTTCAATTTTCAATATGATTACAATTTTTTTTTTTTTAAATAAGTAGCTAAAAATGGTCAGGAGTGTAACATTTTCGCATGAACCACCAACGAAAATAGTGTAGGAAATAGAATAAATAAGATTTTCGTCAATTATTTCTTTCATATTAAACTGACAAGTAAATATTTTGTAAATATCTATTGAATAATATTATACCTAATTTAGCATTTACTTGTTTGGTCTCACATTGATGTACAAGGTGGTGTTTACTCTTGAAATTAATAGAAAGATGTATTTGCAAGTATATGCTAAATTAGGTAGAGTATCATTAAATAGATATTTACAAAATATTTACTTGTCAGTTTAATATGAAAGAAGTAATCGACGAAAATCATTTTTATTCTATTTGCGACACTACTATAGTATACTTTCTGATGATTGCTGTGTGGAAATAAGACACAGCACAATTATTTTGGGGTGCTGGTGTTTGTGTGATAACTTCTCTTCACACGTTACAACATAATTGTGTATATTAAATTTGGAGATTGACAAGCAGGTCATGAAAGAGTTGCCCCCTACTAGTACGAATACTAGTTGTAACCGGAAGTTGACCTGGGGCCTTATTCACAAAGCTTTTGCGTTATGTGTACTTTGCGTGTGGTTTGCGTGGTATTTGCGTACACGCTAGGTTAGCGATGCGTGGTATTCACAAAACAAAGCGCAAACCACTCGCAATTAGCGAGCCCGTACCACTTGCGTCATGGGGATTCCCTTATTAAGATACTGTATAGTTCATGAAATTTCAAATAGTTGTAGAAACGGGTATTTTAATTCATAATAAACACATTTTATTCTATTAATTATAATTTGTTACATTTTTGTTGACTTCAGTATATAAAACACAATATATATGAAATATACAGTGCAACATGGTAACAACTATGTACCAATTGTTTTACTAAGGGATGCAGAGTGTCGCAAGAACGTTTTGCACGCATTACAGCGTATTAGGTTTTGAATACAGAGCCGTAATGTTTNNNNAGCACGGAAGACACAAGACACAAGGAGTGCAGGGCAAACCCCGATATTTAGAAATATAGGAACTCTGTAAAAAAATTGCAAGTGGGTTTTACAGTCCAAACATCATAAATGCAACAAAAAATAAATTTATATTTTTACCGGAATTTGTTGGAAGGGGGAGGGAGTGCCCCCTAACCCCCCGCTAGCTAGGGCCCTGGAATAGATCCCTATTTATGTAGCTCTCAGCACCTCGGAACATCTACATCCTTGGCACGTGTTATGCAATTGACACAGTATTTGAAATGGCTTCTAAGCGAAAACAAAGATTTTCTGAACTTGAAGTATTCGTTTTAGTAGATAATGTTGAAAGTTGCTATCAAGTACTTTGCAGTAAGTTTAGTGATGTTGTGAGTAATAAAAAGAAAAGTGCTGCTTGGCTGGATATTACACAGAAGGTCAATGCATGCGGTGTCTGTCTGAGGACCACAGATGAAGTTCGAAAGAAATGGGAACACCTGAAAACAAGAACTAAGAAGAAAGTGTCAGATATTAACAATTATTGTTTTTTTGGGGGTTTTTTTAACGACGGACCCAACACATTACAATTACGGTTATATCGGCGTCGGACATATGGTTATGTCGAGAAAAAAACCCAGTGGTTAGCTGACGGGGATCGAGATATTAACAAAGATGTTGGGAGAACTGGCGGAGGGAAGAAGATACGTCAAGATCTTTCTGAGACAGAGCGAAGAATTATTGGTCTACTTGGAGAATCTCGTATTCATGGCATCGCTGGAGGACTGTTGGGTGTTCAATGTCGTTTTTAATTAACTCGGTCACCTCTAAGATCACATGTCGTGGCACACGATATCTTTTGATGAGGTCTATGTCGTCGTACCTTTCCAGTGGGTTAGCCCTGTCTCTAAAAAACTCGATTTCTTCTCAAATTACGTCAAATTTCTTCATTTACAGCAACCGACGCCGATATAACCGTAATTTTAATGTGTTGAGTGCGTCATTAAACAAAATAATAATAAAAAAAATCATTTACAGCAAGCAGCAAAGCCATTTTGTCGACTGCGTGGTCTTTGCGGGACCCTCTGTAGTTGACGCAAAAAACCCCGAAATAGCGTGGCTGTGTGCGTGCTCGCTAAAAAGCGTCATTTTCGTGAAACGACACGCAAGCGTTGCATGCGGTTAGCGTGCCCTTAGCGAGCACGCAGACGCTTGCGTGGCTTTTGTGAATAAGGGCCCTGGACGAGTGCAGTTACGAACACTTCCAGTCAGGTTATATCGCTCATTTAACCTTGAAATTGTTGAAGGATGCACTTGAAAATTCCTAGCTACCCTTTGTTACGAGATTCAACCAATCAGCATTCTTAATGTCTAATTCACATTTGGCCTGCGATGGGTCTACGGAGCAAGTATCCTGCCCGTATCCCCCTTTCCGTGCGGCCTTCGTGCGGAGGCAGGAGGCGACCGTGAGATTTCCGTACGGATTCACGGGCGCCGCGGCCTCTACGATTTTGTTTAGCGAGAAGTTACATGTATACAATTTTTATTATTTTTAATCGTAAGCCCGTAGCCCGTAGATATGTCGTAGGTAGCATTGCACAATCCCCGCACGGGCATCGAGCGGAGGCCGCGCGCTGATCGTGCAGAAAACGCAAGGTTTTGGGTAGACATTGGGGCCAAACAAAATCGTACGGAGATTGTAGGCTCTTGGGACAATCGCAAGACCCTCGCACAGCTATAACAAGCTTGCCGTTCGCTGCCCATGCAGTAACAGTGAAATCGTACGGATATTGAGCAGTCATCCGGCGGCAACCCCACAGCGGCCGCACCATGGACGTGCAGCCGCCTTGAGATGGGCCAAATATTTTTCAGATGGGTATATATTGGTAATCTCCAGCAGTTTCTTATGACTCGTCTTAGTTCTTCACTGCAGCATTTCTGCGCAGCCTCTGCATGGAAGCCGCACGGGCTACGTGCGATTTCCGTGAGGAAACTGCACGGCAACTGCACTGAAATTGCACGATTTCTGTACAATCTCTGCGCAGCCTGAACCAAGCATAATGTACCCTCCCTCTGATCATTGCTGAGTCGTAGCATTGTTTTACACTGATTTATCCAACAGTAAATCAGTGCCTTTTATGCGTCCAACGTATGCGGTTTGCACGTGCAAAGTATTGTGAACATACTGCACATTTCTACTTTTACACCAAATTTCGAGTGTTTGCATTTTGTGATAATTGGATTAAAAGATCCTCGTTATAAACTCGTAAATCAACGTTGACATGCTTTAATACATCTTAGCATGTTATAGTAATACCTTCATTAATTCAAATACATTAGATTGTTTTAGTGTCACATTAAAACTAATGTGCGTTTTCAAAGTGTGTCAGTATATATATATATATATATATATGGAACGTTTTCAAAGTGTGTCAGTATATATATATATATATATGGAACGTTTTCAAAGTGTGTCAGTATATATATACATATATATATGGAACGTTTTCAAAGTGTGTCAGTATATATATACATATATATGGAACGTTTTCAAAGTGTGTCAGTATATATACACATATATATGGAACGTTTTCAAAGTGTGTCAGTATATATATACATATATATGGAACGTTTCATATTTTCAGCTCCACTCCGCTACTCTGTCTTTTTTAATAACTAAAAAGGTCACAAGCATAAAATATTTTAAACTTTTATATATACAGACATATAGTTACATTATGTACAATAATATATAGTTACAATAGATACAGTTGTTAATTTAAACAATCAGATTAGTATCGTTGATTTTATATATTCATAGTGGTCCCAAGAACGTCTTGTCACAGCATGTATTCCTTGCACAAATACAGGAATGCGGACGACAAATTCACGTCATAATGGTGTGTGTGCTTTGAGTATGTATAATGTAAACATGTTTTATAAATATTATTTCACATATCCTGCAGATACGTTTTACAATTTAACTTTGGTAACAGCATCTAAGGAGGGTGTATGGGGAGACGAATTATATAGGGCAAATTAGAACACGTTTTTCACTCAAATAAAATTAATCTAACCGAAACTAATTTATGTGGGCCGAAAAGTGGCAGAGTTCCTCTCTTTTCCCCTCTCTCTATCTTTCTCGCTTTTAATTTAATTTATATTAATTTCCATACCCTTTACATTAATGTTCATATATGACCCAACTCTCACACTTCCCTTCTACGTCAAACTATTTTATAAGAACTCTTGAGAATAAAATTAGAAAAACAAGAGGTTTATTTTAATATATTTCATTGAAAAAATATCAATCTTTTATAGAAACTAAACTGAAACTACATACACTTTATAAAATCTTATACTATACAATTTATATAAACATGATCTAGGGCGTAGTTAGAGAAGTGTACAACTTAAACAACAGGCACCTTCAGTTTTCAACTTGCGCTAATTTGGATTATTGAAACATCATGTTTGTCTCGATATTACATGCACCAATTAAACCCCCCAAAAATATGTTTATTATATACCCAGGCTATTAAGGTGTTTCAGTTGAAGAATGGTGCGCGAGCCAGGCGCGGATCCAGGAATTGTAGCGGGGGGGGGGGTCCAGTCTTGAGCCAACCCTGCCAGTACATCGCTACGCCAGTCGCGCATCAAAACCTCATAATCGAAAAATCGTTGGTCATGAGCAAGGGGGGTCCAGACCCCCTCGAACCCCCCCTCCCCCGATCCGCGCCTGCGAGCAACCTCTGAATCGATGCCTATATGAACTTAAAATTATTGACAAATTCTTTGTCAAGATGCACCTGTAGCACCTCACCCAGATCAGGGCGGACCTGTATGGTCATGCTGATGGTCATAGGATTTCATGTGCACATCCAGACAAGCTGTTGTAGCGCTCGCCTGTCATGTTCGCAGGCGTCGGCTCTCACCGGCTCCTCCGCTTAGGAAAGGAACCCTCACCCTTGTCATGTCATGTCATGTCATAGGGTTTAACGTGCACATTCAGAGCAAGCTGTTGCAGCGCACGCCTGCAAGCTGTTCCGTCCAAGACAGAAAGTTGGGGGGGGGGAGGAGAGACCGCCTGCACTGGCAGGTGCAAGGGAGCACCAGCAGTCCGATCGAGATCGGTAGCAGGTGGGGTGGGTGGTGGTGCTATGGAATTTTGAGTGAAACAAGTAATATGCCAAAGGGAAAAGATGCGCATTTTGGTTTGAAGGAATTTTGGCGCAAATTTTGAACGGTCGATCTGAACTGAAAAAGGCAGTAGAGCTAATATAGCTTTTGACTTTAGTATAACCCTCACCCTAAAATGAACACTCTTTATATAGTGCGATTTTCTTTTTGATTAACTCCTAATCCAAGGAGTCCTGCATAGTTCAATGGCACGACTCTTTCGTATTAAAACTGTTCAACAATGGACTGTCGAGTATAGGTTTTTGAAAAGTTTATTAAAAGAGTAGTTGTGTCCATTTTGCATTAATAAACGATGTTATATGATGGCGACTAGTGACTAATAATTTAAAAAAAACACCTACAATTCATTATTGGTTTAGATTTTGTACAAAATGTAAAAATATAACAATATACACTTGGGGTTTATATGATGCAATTTTGTTTTTGTCCCGCCATTATTTAAATAACAGAAATATTAGAGGTTTATATTACCGATTTCTAATTATTTGGGATGGGTCACTTACCCTGATGTTTAGTGCTAATTTCCCGTGCACTATTAAACAATATACAGACTTTAAAATGGCTGACAACACTTATATTAATTTAGTGAACTTGGTTAGGAAACATTTAGTAAAATAAAAGTTTCAATTAGCCAAACAAACTTAAAGTTCTTTAAAGAAATATAATGGTACACCTTGACCAATTTATTCTAGAGGGTAACGAAAAAGTACGAGGAGCGAGGATGTGGGAACAAAATCTGTTCAGGTGATTCAGGAGTTTGAATTAGTTATCAATGTGTTTCACCGTATCAGATATTCTGCTGCACACAAAACACACAGTGAGCTAAACAAGATGGTGATTCTAATTGATTACAAATAATTTCCTCTTTTTTTCTTATTAACTTCTTAATGGGTTTTTTTTTTTGGGGGGGGGGGGTCGTGAATTAGTAATGAAATATATTCGGTAAATTCTACTTTAATTCACATTTAGCGATTTGACAAACGACAGCCTAAACCCTGAATCATGAGGTAATTGTGACTTTACATACGTCATTAAGTAGACGTACATACAGTATGGTTTATAATTTCAACAGTGGCTCAAATGGAATTTCCACCGTATACAAAAGGTTTTGTTTTTCCAGTTATTTTCCCATGTTGATATCATCCCCGACCTGCGGGACTAAGCACACACACTTTACACCTGCTGACACGCCGTAAATGGAAGCCTGCCTTCAGAGTTTCTTTGATGGGTTTAATACGAGGGTCGTCTGGAACGGCAGCTAGCCAGAAGCTGAATTTACTGGAAAAGAAAAAGCATTGTCCCCGGCTGGTGCACTCTATGAACGGGTGAGGCGCAAAGTGTTCCAGACAGCTGCCTGGACTTGCTAATGGTTGTCCTCCTCCCATGGAGCCATCCACATACTGTAATGACAAATAATTAAAATCAACTTACAATAGCTTATGTCAGGTCATAGGGTTTAACGTGCACATTCAGAACAAGCTGTTGTAGCGCACGCATAACAATAGCTTCTGAAGTTTTGCACTTGTAGTACTTTATGACTTCTCCAATATCTAATTCTTACTGAACATGTATGGAAAGAAAACACATTGCATATCATAGTTTTACCTGAAAAACATTTAGGGTCTAATTTACAATGCCTTTTTATGTGTTACATATGCTTAAAGGGACATTCCTGAGTTTTCTGTAATTTGTTTGATGTTATTGACTAACAGAGACTTTTTAACGATTGTAATTACATATAAAATATATTGTTTTGCATAAATTATTAATGGCTGTATATCAAACGTGTTTCTGATTGTACTAGGTTAAATTTAATTTTATTTCCTAAAAAAAAGATGTTTTCGTACGTACGAAATTATTTGAAGACAAAATCCAGTTTGGACTTCTTATAAATATGAAGACGTCCAGAAACACATTGAATGTACAGCCACTGATATTCTAAACAAGAAAATATACTGTATATGTAAGTTTAATCGTAGAAATATTTAATTAGCCAGAAACATCTTATATTACAGCAAACTCGGGATTGTGGCTTTAAACACCTGCGTTTAAGGAAACCAGACTTCGTAAATGTGGCCCTTAATCTCTGTTTACGTGCCTATATCCTTTCAAGGTTCTGGCACGTCCATCTTTAGTCAAATTTCTGGCAAGGCCAGTGGTTACAGACCAACCGTTTGGCTTAGAACAATAATTCTAAAGTTACATATATAAAATGTTTAGAATAATGTGTGAAATATAAAATATAATTTCTGTCGCAGAGAATTAGCAGAAATTATTTTTCCTTGGTTTGGGATTACTGTCATATGTGGCGCTTCGCTATGGTTAATGTTGCCACGTGTCATTCAGCCTAGGAGACCGACAGGGTAAGTGGTGTTTTTGTTATTGTGTATTATGGTGAAGTATTACTTAAGAGAGACTCTGCGAAGCAGTATGCGTTATTTTGCTACATAATGTATACACGGTCAAGTCGGACTGGCCTAATATGTTAATAAATGAATTCATATTTATTGGTGTTTTACGTTTTCTATGGGAGGGCTCTGGCGTTAAGGGAACTGAAGGGACATTCAAAGCACTAGCTGTTTAGACTGTAAGCATGACAAGGACGATGATTTGTGCGGCAATGATTACCATGACGAAGCTGTAGCCCGACCACAGTTCCTCCCATCCCGTGGGGCAGTCCGGGTTGTATGTCGTCTGACTGTGGACAGCTATCAGCGGGCCGGGCGACTGGCAAACAGAACAGCGGCTAATATACCGCATCATTATGTTTCCTTCCACGGGCATCATGGGAAGTCTCTCATATGTCGAAAGCCAGTAACTGGTTCCGGTCCGACTAGCATAGTAACACACGTTGTTTATGTTACAAAACATCACTGGTACAGGGTTGAATTTTGTCAAACACGAGCCAGCAAGACCTGGAAAGAAATGAGAGATTAGCAAACAGTCCGTTGGTGATACTTGGCATGTATATATGTAGGGGATTATGCAGAGGTAGTTGGACCATGGCGATCCCACCCTTTATCCACTATGTTGGATTGAGAGTGGGTGATGTCCCAAGGAGTTTTTGAAATTGTAGATGATCTTAAAATCCCCCACACTGAAATATTTTAAATCTGCGTTTTTATTAATTAAAATAATTTTGTTTATGAAAAGAGGAAACTGGACGTTGTTATATGTAGGAATCACTCCAACACTTCTAAAACAGCCACGATCACCTAACAACAATGAATGACTCATATTAAGGCTTGTCTACGTTACTCAGTGCCACAGCTCTAACAAGTTGACGTGCACATCGCATGGTTATCAGAAGCTGTTACATATTGCTTCTGCAACACTTCTAAACTGATCACGATGAACGTTTTTTTTCTCTCTTTTTATTTTTTTATTGCCCCCAGATCACGATGAATTAACAATTGGGACTAAGGAATGTACATCTCAATGCTCGCCTAGGTTGAAGAACATATAAAAAATAACCCTAACAATAACAATAAGGCAAATCCAATTTCAAACAATGTTTTTAATTTAAAAATGGTACTTGATCTTCACTACTGAAGTGTCGTTACCTAAATCTTGCACATGTGTTCTTCCTTCATCCTCTGTGTGCAACAAACTGTACCCTGTCCACAGAGCTACGTGGCCATGCTTGCATTGGCCAATGCGCGTGCTCTGACTGTGGCGGACGTAAATGTATGCTGAAGGTCCTGGTAATCCTAAAAGGAAAAGTCAAACTTGAAAAAGTAACACTGTTCAGAACTCTCATTTATGTTAGAACTGTATTTCAGAGTGTTGAAATTCTATCTGATTTATTAATTAATAGGGACACATTAAAACTGCTATAGCTATGGCATCATTGTTTAGCTACCTATAAAGTAGTGTGTATCTGTTGACGGGTTGTTTTTCCCCCCTTGTTATTCTTTTTGTAATGATGACACTAGCATATTAGTAAGTTGATTTCATATGATATTAATTATTGAAACAGAGTCAAATTCCTACCTGCAAGTCCTTGTGGTCCTGGGAATCCGGTCCCGTCTTCTCCCTTTCTTCCCTTCTCTCCCGGAATACCAATTCCTGGTTCCCCCCGTTCTCCCCTTTCACCAGCCCCTCGTGAACCTTTTGGACCAGTAAGGCCTACGTGTCCTCGTGGTCCCTGCGCACCTGGCAGACCACGTGGTCCTGGGTGGCCAATCCCTGTCATTCCTTTGTCCCCTGGAACAGTTTAATTATATACACCTGTGTAAGAAGTTTATTTGCGTGAACCTGTGTAAAATTGACATATATTGTATATATTAGTGTTGTAGAAGAGCATGTGTCATGGGATACGTTAAAAACACGAGGTAGGGATGTCAATCAGAGTTTTGTAAAGTTTTCAACAGTATATTGTTGTATTTGTTTTTGGGTATTTTTTTTACCAAACCGGGCCCATAAAAAACAACTTGTGGGAAAAGAAAGTTTAAAAAAAAACTCTTAACGCAGACACCGACCTTGCATCACCTTGGTTGTTTTACGATAGGTATAAACATGTAAATATATAATTTATATTTCTAAACATTCCTATATTAATTCAGTATGCTGTATATGTACATGTAGTTGTTACATATATATGCTATTACTACCATGGTTGCTTTACGATAGGTATAAACATATTTATAAAATTCCTAAATTAATTCAGTATGCTGTACATGTACATGTAGTTGTTACATATATGTGTTTTCCGAAAATACTGGATAAAGCTGGTGCACTTGCTATACATGAAAATATCACATGGTCTTGATTTAATGAAACAGTGTATTACTACCTTCACAAAATCAGGCTCAAATCCTAATGTATTGTCATGCAAATAGCTTTACGTATTTATAGAAGAAAGAATCGGGCATTCATAATATACATTTGTTTAAAAGTCTAAAATTTAAACTTTGTACATTTTAAATGATGAATTACAAATGATATCTGCATATATGTAAAAAAAAACCTAAACAAAACAACAACAAGCACAACATAAGTATTGAATAGGAATTAAATGTGGCATTAACAAAAACAAACCCTTAGGCTTAGTATATTTGAACAGTACTGTATAATTTTATATTGTAATGTTTATCTATTATGTTATATGGAGATTTAAATGTGATGTGTCAACATCATGCCAGACTATGGTTACTTTCTATTGTGTGTTCACACTGACCGTTGTAGTTCTTATGGCCTCTTGGTAACAGACACTAATTCAGTTTCGATAAACTATAATTATGCAGAATGGCATATTCTGAAGTATATTTTCACCTGCATTCATGTACTTTAATAATTCTATGTACATGTGACTCAGACACTATTATATATGTTCAAGTCAATTTAAACGTTTTTATATACTCTTCTTATATGTAGCTATTGCTGTTTGTAATTGGTTTGCTACATAACATGTATATGCATATAATCGTCATTTAGCATGAACAATATTTGTAAATTACCTTTCAATCCTTGTATTCCAAAGCCAGTTGGTCCCCGTTCCCCTGGGACCCCAGGCTCACCAGGCAGGCCGGTTCTACCAGGCAGTCCAGGATCCCCGTGCAACCCAGGATCTCCAGCATCACCCTTAGGTCCAATTAAACTGCTTCCTCTTTCTCCCTTTTGTCCTTTCGTCCCATCCTGTCCAAAACCTTGTTCACCTGGTGGTCCTCTCAGTCCAGGCAAGCCGGGAAGTCCTGAAGATCCTCGGTCACCCTTTGTGCCATCACGACCTGGCACACCAGGTTCTCCAATGACTCCATACGCTCCTGGAGGTCCCGGTTGTCCATCTAGCCCGTCGAGACCAGGAGGTCCTAGTAATCCTGGTAGACCTGAAACTCCTCGTTCTCCTTTAGGACCTGTTGGCCCTCGAGGGCCAACGTCTCCTGGCCAGCCATCTCTCCCAGGTTCACCTGGGGTTGATACAGTTTGTGGATTAATTAAAGAATTGTGTTTAATCAGTAATCGTTAATTGAATGTGCTTTACATGAGTGGCTTATGATTGAAATTAAAGCGAAATGAGCACAATGGTTGAGAACAAATGCAAGAAGACTAGTTTTCTTTTACTTTGAATGAATATCCTGAACAATAGTTTAAAGTGTGTAATATTATATGCAAATATGCATATATGTCTTAATCTATGAGTTTGTGAAATTCAGCTTAACGATTAATGTATTAATAATGCTTAAAACGACCTAAACACGCACACATCTATTGTGACCAGTGGGGTGGAGACTTGGGAACATAAAAAAACTAGCACCCTTTTAGTTTAGAAGTGTAGTTTATGTCTAGCTAGTGACCATAAAATACGCTAGATTGCACCAATTTTGACATTGATCTTGTGTGCCCTAATGTTTTCACTGCCATTTCATTAATAAGCAACAGCTTACCCTATGGCCTTTTCATATCATCCAGCTAAAAATACTAATTAAAGCAAACCGTACCTGTAAGAGAATCTAAGTTTCTACTTAACATACCTTTGACACCAGCCACTAAGACGGCATCACGTCCAGGTTCACCTGGAAGTCCTCGATGTCCATCTTTCCCAGGATTCCCTCCTTCACCTTTCTGACCTTTAACACCAGGGATTCCTCGAGATCCAGGAGGACCTCTGAAGCCTTCTCCAGGGTCACCTTTATCTCCTTTTATTCCATTTATAGCTGTTCCAGATTCTCCTTTTTGACCATGCTTTCCAGGAAATCCTTGGAGTCCTGGAACACCATTCTTCCCAGGTGGTCCTGAAAGGCCACGGGATCCTCGTGATCCCTTTGGTCCTGGCAAACCATCTCTTCCAGGAAGTCCTGATTCACCAGGAAAACCTTTCTCTCCACGAACTCCTGGTTCACCTAGTTGACCCGGATCACCCTTGACCCCCGGAACTCCATATTCACCAGTTAACCCACGCCTACCAGGGTCACCACGGGGACCTAAAATATATGCACTAGTTTTAAGATTCATGGCAAAGTTAATAACATGTTGACAAAATGAGGGTGTTACAGACACGAGTAATATAGTTCATTAGTAGGTCTTACATTTAGGATGTATCGATTTTTATATATAAGCTTCAAATGGGTTCATCTTATATCAGTGTTCAACAAATGTTTGAGAAAGTCACTATCCCTCACTGAAGCTTTCACTAGTGCCCTGTGTATTATAGTAATACAGTTGATAATTACCACTAGCTCAAACCAGACCAAAGATGCACTAGTTGGCACCGAGGGCTAGTATATTTGTTGAACCGTGCTTATATTTTAAATACTAGTATGATAGACATTTAGAGATAATTTCCCAATACGATGTATCACTTACTAAACCGATGCCCCATGATATATCCTATTTTAACTTTGTACATGCTTTTTCATTTTGGTGTTTAGATAAAAACAATGGACTTGACACATTGGTTATGTTTATATTGGATGCTAGTTGAGCCAAAATATGTTCATAGCTACTATCGCAGTTTTGACGGTGATTCATCGGTGATGACTTTATTTTTATTACAACTGTCTGTAAATATTATATATCCACAGTGTTCTCTTACATTTATCAAACTTGTCTTCGAAATGGAAGTCATCCTGCAGACATACGAGGCACTATGTATCATCTTGGCTAATGAGTGTACTTCCTGGCAACAGTCACGACGTTGCCAAAACGTACCTTTGATTTTTTATTAACGTAATGATGTGTCTTTTAGAATTACAAAGCTTTTTCATATAGATATTGTTGGGTTTTATATTTTCAGTTTACAAGACGCGGAGATTACCTTTTGGTCCTGGCAAACCTCGTCCAGGTGGCCCTGGTTTTCCAGGCAGTCCATCCTCTCCATTGAGTCCAGGAAGGCCATTCTGTCCAGGGAATCCTCTCGGCCCTGGCTCTCCAGGGATACCAGACTCACCAGGATAACCTACACCAGGAAGGCCAGGAGGCCCGGGAGGACCAGGAGGACCCAGCACAGTGCCTGACTCTGATATAGATATGCCTGGTTGGCCTGGTTCACCCTTCGGTCCTCTGTAACCCAGTAAGCCTGGTGGTCCTGGTTTGCCGTGGCGACCCCTTTTACCTGAAGGTTTAGTGGTACACGTATCAGAACAAATATTGTAGATATAATCTTTTGGGAGACATTCGGTACAGAGATCTTAAGACAAGTAAAGCTTAGCATTGCTTCAACTGTTTAGTATTTTCTGAATAATGTGAACACCGTCCATATAAATGCACATATTATAAAAAAAGAAATGTTCAATATTTATTGAAATATAAATTCTTTGCTAATGCACTTCCTGTATTATTTATTTATTATTATTTATTTGCTGTATAACATTAAATATTCAATCCCTGTATATGTTCTGCACGTTGTAACTTCTGATTTTGTTGAAATAAAGTCCAAATAAATATAATATATTTTTTAGAATTTTCTGTAACTTTTAATAAACTCACATATCGTGAAGCTAGACATTGTTCTGAAGTGTACAAAACAAACTTATTATGTTGTTGATGGATGATGAAAGTTTATGTTTGATAAATAACTTAGTTGGTTTTCTTTTTAAAATAGTGCATAATGCAAAACGTAATGTATAAAAATGCTATAACATTAAGTTACTGTCCATTCTAAAAGCGATGGTCTTTTGTCCCATCATCTTCATTTACCACAATCCAGTATGCTTTTTTTTTCAGGATTAAATGTACCTTCATAAGTCTTCGAGAGTTATTTTCCACACATTTCAAGATAACATTTTAAAGTTCTTCTACAGTACACTTGTCTGCTCGGAGAGAAAGTCCCACACCAAAAACGCCCCTATGGTTGTAGTCCTTGGACTTAAAAAGAACTCGAAATGTTGATAGAGAAGAGAGAAGTCTCTCTAAAAAGTAAAAAATGCATTTGATCTTGAAAACAAAGACTAAAGGTCTGTGGTAGCAGACGATAATAGACCAATCGACCATTGCTTTGGTAATTACAGCAGTTGTTGAGTAGCTTTTTAAAGTGAATGTTCTTTGTAATATATATTTTCCGTAATCAACTTCATAAAGTGGGACGTTTATGAATTTACCAGTTGATGAGCAAAAGTATTTTCATGATGAACAAATGTTACATTGATTATGTGGATATTAAATTGTACAAGTATATTCTACACCTGTATTTATTGTTTGTATATGTTACTACCTGAAGGTCCTATAGGCCCATGATCACCCTTCTGTCCCTTATCTCCCTTTACTGACAGTCCAGGAAGTCCTCGTAAACCTGGCAAGGCTCGTCCTGGAGTTCCATCTCGTCCTCGTTCACCTGCCTTCCCTACTGGTCCAGGTAGGCCTGGAGGACCCACTATAGTAAAACCAGGTTCTCCCTTGGGGCCGGGCTGGCCACGTCTTCCGTCACGTCCTGGGTAACCCCGGGGTCCCGGGAGTCCTCTGTGTCCTGTGACATTGCGATGCAAGGCAAGCCCAGGCTCGCCGGGCCGCCCAGGAATACCATCCTTCCCAGGTGATCCATCTCGGCCATCTCTACCTGGGTATCCGCGAGGTCCAGGTAACCCCTAAATATGGCATCAAACTAATACAGAAATATGTATACAGTCAATAAAACATTAATCACAGTATTATAGAACATAGAATATCACAGTTATGACCATCTTAAGCTGGGTATCCGCGAGGTCCAGGTAACCCCTAAATATGGCATCAAACTGATACAGAAATACTTATATAGTCAGCAAACCATTTATCACAGTATGATAAAACATAGAATATCACAGTTATGACCATCTTTAGCTGGGTATCCATGAGGTCCAGGTATCCCTTAAATATGGCATCAGACTAATACAGAAATACTTCTACAGTCAGCAAAACGTTTATCACAATATTATAGAATATCACACTTATCATCCATAACTGGTTCAACAAAGGCCATGGTTTGTGCTATCCTGTCTGTGGGAAGCGCAAATAAAAGATCAATTGCTGCCAGTCGGAAAGAGTAGCCCATGAAGTGGCGACAGCGGGTTTCCTCTCAAAATATGTGTGGTCCTTAACCATATGTCTGACGCCATATAACAGTAAATAAAATGTGCTGAGTGCGTCGTTAAATAAAACACTTCTTTCTTTCTTATATTTAAGTGGAATATTTTAGTGTTAAAGATTATATTAGTTATTTTCCCGTACTTCATACAAGATAAACAGTTTACCTACTCTCAAGCCTTTCTTGCCTGGATGACCGATGCCTGGGTAACCGTACGGTCCTATAAATAAGAAAAGCTATGCACTATTGAGAAGAGAAAATCGGAAAAATAAATGTAATGTGTTTACACAAACGTACATATACATATTTAAACACACACACACACACACACACACACACACACACACACACACACACACACACACAGAGAGAGAGAGAGAGAGAGA
>JAECMU010017969.1:0-12469 GCA_016106625.1 Dracogyra subfuscus
AGAAAAGTGTTTAGGTCAATCATCCATATTACTACAAAAGAACAAAACAGAACCTTCAATATGCACACAGGGCGTTTGATATGACAATTGTGAGACACTGACTGGGACAAATCCAATTTCAATTTATTGCACAATACCAAACAATACACACACATATTTAAAAACCCAGCGTCTATATTAATATATTAAACAAGTCTTCAACCAACCCCACCAGTGAATACTGTTTTTCCACAAGAGTATCAAATAAAGGATACACACAGGTCTATGTGGTGTCGTACTTATGACATCGAACTTCATGCTGATAGGTACTGGGTTCGTATCCCAACTGAGACAATGGGGGCTTTTTCTTGCCAGTACCGGCTCCAACCCAGAGTGCCCCGCTAAACTCAGTGTGTATGTGTAAGGTCACATACACATAGTTTCATCTACTTATGGGTATGTCTCCCGAGTGTATGACCCCCACATGGGGGAGGGGGGGGGGGTTATTACTTGCATACACATAACATATCTTTACAAAACTTTATTCACTTAAAACACCTACGGTGTTACAGTTGTGGTGGCTTACAAACATTTTAGTGTACTGCTAAAAAGAATAATGCAGACTAAATAAATAAATTTACAACACACATGTACACATAATATACAGGTAATATAATCACACTTACAACTAAGTAACTTACGAAAGATAAATGGTTTTAAACATGTCATTAATCAAATAAAAAAAGTACATAATTTCTTTATATTTTTGTGGAGTTAAATAGCTGACTTAATTTAAGAATGTTGGGTCGAATACAACAATATTTCTTTAGATATATACTGAAATAAATAATGGAACTCCTCACCTACTGCAATTTTACAGACAGGACATATTCTATCTTCTTCTTTTTTCGATATTCCGCCATCTGCCTGTATCAATTGCTTGTTCACATTCATGTTTTAAATATCCTATGGGTAACGCATTTTGGATAAGAGTTTAAATTATCAGTCCAAGCGTATAGGTATTGATCTCTTAGTCGTTCAGAAACTGTACAAATAAAAGCTTTTTTATTTAAAATGTTTTGATTTAACCAGTAATTGCCCAAGCCAAGTTTATTTAGAGTATCATGTATATGTATCAACCACTTAAACCTATAACCATACTGGACATTTTCACGTTTCATAATTCTATACAGTATAGCTATTTTGGATGTCTTTCGGGTGATCACCGTAGTCCAAAAATTTAACATCCTAATTTTTATCTTCATATATAATGGGAAAACTCCGAATTCTCCGTAAATCATGGGAAATGGTGTACTCTTTCTTAGCCTTAATATATCTTTGAAAAATGTAACTGTATTTGTTCAATGTTTTGATAATTACCAAACCCTAATTTCCGAAGAATATAAAAGGATAGGGACAATAGTGCTTTGAATAATTCGTAATTGAATATCTATTGGTACATTGAGATTCCTGGTTCTAATAGTTCACAAAGTTAATCCTTTTTTAGCCTGCGGGATAAGATACTTTTTTTGCTTGGACAAAAGATCCAGTTCTTGTAAATAATATTCCTGGGTATTTATAGTTATCAACAATATCTAATTTTATATCTTTGATGTAGAAAAACGTATTGTTGGGTGGTTTTGAGCCAAAGATAACAATGTCTGACTTGTCGATAGTTACTTTTAATTTCCAATTATCGCATTATTCTGAACAAAAAACGTTTAATGATTTTGGTAGGTCGTCTAAAGATTCTACCAAAATCACTGTATCATCAGCGTGAAGTAGCATAGTAATTATTATACTTAGATCAGTATTGTTATGTGCTACTCTAATTTAACCCCGTTACATTGATCATTAACTAGTACATCTTCTAAATCATTTAAATATATAGCGAATAATAAGGGTGAATATTCGTTATTGTTACTAACACATGATTTGATACCTTGATATATTTTGTAGACATTTCTTAGAAATTTACCGTTTACATCTAGATTTAACATCTTTTGCCACAATCCTGTTCGCCAAACCGTGTCAAAAGCTTCAGAGAAATCGATAAAAAAACAATATAGGTTTTTTTTTATTTCGTTGTTTTAAGATTTCATGTAGAGCATATAATGAGAAAGTATGATCATTTGTACTATAATCGTGCCCGCATCGGTCATACGTACTTGACCCATTCATTTATCTTAAAGAAAGACTCTCCACCTCAGTGTGAGCACTGTCAGTGTACTCTGACGGTGCGCCACATTTTGGTGGAGTGTAAGTGTCTTGAAGAAACTTGAAAAACGTGAATTAGTTTTACATTTATTACGTGATACTGACTTAATGTTGATGTTGATCATCCATTACCATTGTTTGACACCCAATAGCCAATGTATTTTTCGCACTGGCCTGTCGTTAAACATTCATTGTACTATAATGTTTTCGGAAATCATCTTGGTTTTCGTTTAGGGTTTTTTTCTGAATATTAAACAAAGGAAGTTACAATAATATTTGGTTTATAGTTTTGTATATTGTGTTGATAGTACCTGTTAACCAATCATCTGGCAATATACCACAATTAAAATTAAACAGTTTTTGTAAGATCGGAACTACTAGTAGTTTCTTTTCAGCATACTTCAGATCCTAGTATTCATTTGGAATTTCATCTATGCCCATAGCTTTGTTATTTTGTAAACTTTTAATAGCTGTTGAAATAGTGCTTTCAACGGTGCTATCAATGCTTATGACTTTAGGTTCCTCGTTTTCAGTTTCATTTGTCTTTTAAATTTTAAAAAAATATTTTTTTAATTTCTATATCTATTTCTTTTCTTTTTTTCAAATACATGCATTACGAAATACTCGAGTAGTGTCGGTGGATGCATGTCCAAACGTTATGTAGCGTTACAGGAGGTGGGTGGGTGTAGGTCTACTTAATAACGTTACGCAACGCACATTTTTATTACTAAACTATTTATTTCATTTCACATGTATTAATATTAGTAGTATTTTATTTTGTATTAACCTTTTTGTTGTTGTATATAATTTTATTATAAATGCTCTGTCACGATGACAGTTGTTAACGTATAGGTAGTTATATGTAGCTAGACACAGTAACCATTATACAGTCATATAGAGAGGAAACCCGCTACATTTTTCATTAGTAGCAAGGGATGTTTTATATGCATCATCCCAAAGACAGGATAACACATACCACAACCTTTGATATACCAGTCGTGGTGCATGGGCTGGGACGAGAAATAGTTAAATGGGTCCACCGACGTGGATCGATCCTAGACCGACCGCGCATCAGGTGTGCCCTTTACCATTGGGTAAACCGTAATAAAATGTGTAGAGTGTGTTGTTGAATAAAACTTTTTTAAAGGGCACGTACTATTCCAGGGATAAAAAAAAAACACACACCAAAAACCCAACAAAAAACAAAACAAAAACAAAACAAACATGCAAAGGTGCGCTTGTATTAAGATGTTTAAGGGTTCTATTCTAGGGACGCCTCTGTCTAGGTAGAGAAGTTAAACATAAAAAGCAACACAAAAAAACAGTGTCAGAATGACCACATATTTGACGTCCAATAGTCGATGATAAGATAAAAAAATCAATATGCTCTAGTGGCGTCGTTAATTAAAACAAACTTTACTTTATTACTTTAAATGGAACTATTCTTGGGACGGCTCTGTTTAGGTAGGGCAGATTTTGAAAATCTATACAATTTCAAAGCAAAAACTATTAAGCTATGCAACTTTGATCACGTAAATTTAAGGCGCTCATAACTCGCGTTAGACAATAGAAAGAAAGAAAGAAATGTTTTATTTAACGACGCACTCAACACATTTTATTTACGGTTATATGGCGTCAGACATATGGTTAAGGACCACACAGATACTGAGAGAGGAAACCCGCTGTGAACAAAGTGAAAAGTGAAAATACCAACCTAGTGTCTGTATCACCCTCCTACAAAAATGTTGGGGGTTTTCTTTTATAAATATTTTTTATTTCAATTTTTTTTTTTTGTTGAAATGATTTATTGTCCCCAGATCACTGGCAATGTCAAGGTTGGGGTGTCTTGAATCATTGTCTTAGATTTCATAATATTTACATATAGTTATACATACGTAGTGCATACATACATACATACATATGTACATTCATATTACATATACCAATACTTCATATATACTTTCAAAACCTAATCATACCCTATTAATGTATATGTACACCCATAATTATCTGAAATGATTTTGATCTGAGAGAGGAAAAAAAGAAAAAAACAAAAACAAAAGAGAAAATAGGGAAGAAAAGGAAAGAAAGAGAGAAAAGACAGGGGAGAAAGAAACAATTTGTTTATGGTGTTCAGGCTAATTAAAAAACAAAACAATACAATTTAATAAGCGAAACAAGATAGTATCTATCAGTTTAATATCCACACTTAATGTCATATAGAGAAGAAGCAGTTACGAGTAAATATGGTGGATGTAAGATTTATATAAAACAATAAATAAATCTAGAATTGTATTTCCAAACAAGTTATGATATTTTTGCAAATAAGAAGCAATAAGCAAAGAACCCAAAGGAAAGGGTCCTAACCTATAGTTAAAGAAGATGATGTTTTTGATGTTATTCATCAATACTGAAAAGGTTAAACCACTTTCCCCAGCATTCATTAAATTTGACATGTTCACAGTTTTTAAAATAAATGTATCTTTCTATTTGAAATTTATTTTGTAATATGTTTTTTATAACGTTAATATGAAGACTCTTGTTAAGTATTTTCGTACTATAAATATAATATTTTATATTGATTAAAATCCAGTTAGCTACCATTTATCATACCAAACATAACTGTATGTTTATTAAGTGGAAGTCTGACTTTAGTTTTGTTATATATCCAATTCTCCAACTCTTGCCACATATGTTTTACTTTATTACAATCATAAAACAAATGTTGTAAGGTTTCAGGAACATTTTTACAAAAAACTACTTTTATTTGAATCTACATAATGACTCGTATGCAGAAAGGTATTAGTAGCTAGGATTATATGGAGCAATCGGTATTGAAACCATTGCAAGGTAGTATCTTTTGTACATCTAAAGGGTATAACATAGAATTGTTTCATTCTATATCTATTTCGATTATTTAGTGAATTAAGTATTTTCTAAAAATCCTTAGGTTTCTTTGCTTGCTTGCATTTTTCTTATTTTTTCTTCAGATGATTTTAACGGTTTTGTCTTGCCTAAATTTAACAGTGTCACATTTCCCATGATTAAACTTAAGACGTGCTATTCTACACTCTTTACCAAACCAAACGTTCTGATTAAAGGGCTTCTTCTGTTTACTAATATATGATTATAACTCCCAACTGTTTTTTAGGCACTTGCTTTCATAATATTTGATAGATCATTTACTATTCTGTTAATGGTTTCTCCCCTAGCAAAATCAACATTTACAGATGTTTTATCAATATCTGTTATTAGGTTTTTATGTGTTCTTCGTCGATGTTATTACTATATATATCAGTTGAATATTTTTTTATGTTTTTAAATCTTTTTATTTGCTTGGTCGTTATGAGTTAAACTATATGAGGTAGTCCTATTTTTCTGCCTAAATACCAGTTCAAGATAAAGCGGGCAGTTGATATCAGAAAGTATAGGACTGAAATCAGATATTTGGAAATTGTGTATGCAACTTAAATTTTTGTTTACCGTTTACAATAAACAAATTAGTTGATTTACACATATCTAGCAAGTTTATCAATATGGTTTGTTTTTGTGCCTTGTCTAACTCAAGTTACAGGTATATTCATATCAGCCACACAGGATGGACTGTTCGAAATATCCACACACACTTTCATCTAGGTCAAGCACATCAGCAATATTGCTATCTAAAATATAATCGGGTAAAGGTATAGTCCTGCCGTTTATATCAACAAGTAGTAATACATAATCTGTCTTATTTACATGTCTTATATTTTTTGATTCACAGTATAAAATGTATCAGCTTTACAATATTTGGAATTCTCTGGCGTATATAGACAGCACCAATATGTAAATCTTCTTGTGAATTTAAACATATTTTATCTATCTTACATCAAAGTAAGTACACTGATTCAACATCAACATATATTTCTTGCTTAATCAATATAACAATACCTCCAGATCGACACCTAGTAGAGGTTTCACGATTATCAAAATACAAACATAACCCGATACCATAAACATAATACAAGGAAATAACTACATGGTCACGTTGTGCTAGTACTATTTTTATCAACAGATAACACATGGTCGTAATAATGCATGCAGATATATTTATTTTTTCGCAAATCTTATTTCTGTTTTGTTAACTTCGCGCTGGTGTGGGTTGTAAATAGTGCACAGAACCCGGAGTGCGTCCTACCAGGGGAGTAAAAAATATAGTTTCCGTTATATTGTTTTAATGCTATATTGCTCGGACAGATTAAAATAATTTTGCCCTGCAATGAAGGACAATCAAAATATATTTTCCGTTTGCCCACTTTTATCATCTACATCTCATCATCACTTTATATTCCATGATTAGGTACCTATCCGTTTACCCCCCCCCCCCACCCCCCCTCCACATTTACGTACATACATGGATGAATGAATGAATGAATGAAAATCTCCAATCACACCCACTCCTACCCTGGTGAATGCTGTACCCCATTACAGTTTTTCCACAAGAGTATTTAACAAAGCATACACACCGGCCTCTATCGTGTCGTGGTTATGCCATCGTACTTCAGGATGGCAGGTACTGGGTTCGTATCCCACCTGAGGAAATGGGAGATTTGTCATGCCAGTACCCCACTAGACTCAATGTGTAGGTGTAAGACCATATACACCGAGTTCTACCCACCTCATGAGTGCAAGTATGGGTGTATGACACCACACAGGTGATGACTACCCGGCATGCTCAGCGGGTTCCGTGTACCCTGGTGCCGAGATAATTCAACTGACAGCAAGCGAAATAGAAATACTGCAGCTTCACCATTTACCTCATCATCAGCCATGTTTCTAATGTCCAAAAAACTAAAAATGTCTTTGTCGCTGTATTAAATGTTTGTGGCGTTATAAAATAAAATAATAAAAGAGAAAAAAAACCCACATATATTATCCAGTATTCCCATGAATAACTATTTAAATATTGATCTGTGATATTTATACATGTGTGTTCCTATTAGACACAAATGTTTGTAGAATATGTAGTGTCAAAAGTTAATGTTGTTTTAGATTTTTGCAATCGTGTGAATAAAATTTATCACAGCTCCATATTTTGTGTTTTATCCATAAACTACATCAACTTTAATTCGTTTATGAATGATAATTATAAAAAAAGTTATTTGTTTGTGACAAAAGGATTTGAAATGAAAGTATCAGGCATGCCATATTATACACGACACCATAATTATATGATGAACAACGGAAACGTTTATGGAAATATATCAATCCAAGCAAATACAACAAGGATTTAACACTGAATGAACTCCAACATTTTAACGTTTTATTTTACTGAACGGACCTTTTTGTTTTTCAGCAGTAGCTATGTTTATACTTATAAGACTACGATAATAAAATAAAGGTCATATGGATACAATTATTTTTGCATATTTGAACCATGACAAAATCGCCATTTTGACCCACCAATGAAATAAAAATTGACAGTGTGCTTTCTAGAGGCTTGTGAGACAAAACAAGTAAGTAAGCTGAACAACATTAATCTGGTTTCCAGAACAATACAGATCACTTTGAACAAACAACCGAACTGTTTCCTCTATATCCCCATAAACAGCACCATAATTAGTATCTCAATAGAGGCATACTATTACATTCCTGACGCACATCAAGTTACATATCGCATGCTCACATGATGGTTTTGTGATTAACTTATAATATGATATGTCTTTAGTCAGATACAAATATAGGACTAGAACCCATAGAAAACTACTGACTTCTTTTAACATGAAAGATGAAGCCCAAACAAAATAATAACAACACAACTGTGGTTTTTATGTGATGTGGACTTTTGCCCGACGCATTCATAAAAATACGCATTTTTGTTAATTCATGTACGGACGCAATAATATCATGACGTATTAATTACATAATTTACAGTATGTTTAATCTGCATGCTACAAGTACACTGAAGTTAGTATGTGTACATTTTTCATACATATAGATGGAAAATTCACGTCTTGCATTAAACACAATTGGTGCAGTGGAATGCTATTATATCCTTAACATATTTTCCAATGACAATAAAATAAATGTAACACAAATATCATTCAGTTTCTTCTGTCTGGCATATTAAACTCCCGACCTTCCACAAACGAACTCATATTGAATCCACAGCACATACAAAATATCCACCTTCAATGTTACACTATCATTTGTCATGCAAACGTATATTGCCTATTTAATATTTGTTACATTTATTAACAAACATTCACTTTTGCTGAAAACAAAAATAAGCAAAATCGCGCCGAAAAATTAGTTTAACTCGTGTTAACAAACCGTGATTCTAAACATTTTCTAAATTTCTTCAGACCTATTGTCTATAAAAATTCATTATATTAATAATATATTAGAGAAACCAAACTCAAAATGTTCAGTATTAGTACAACAATTTGTTTCGAAAGTCTAACTAAATCTGATTTTCTGATTTTGTATTTCAGGAATATTAGACTGTGTATGTTGCTATAATTACTAATTATATTCGGATAAGCAATTTGTTTTTGTAAGCAAACATGTTAATTTATAGTAGTGCAAATGTTAGGGTTGCAATTGGTAACAAAAGTGTTTTGACAAAGTAACTTCAGTTTAAGAATTACTTTGGTAATAGTAATGGCATTTGCATATGGATATTATAATACATCTTTTTAAAACTGCCTAAGATTTGGTGTTACATTTGGACTATACTGATACTGAAAATGGTATGCACACTCCGTAACTGACAATATATGGATTTTTAAAATCATGAAGCAGCAAGATGTTTTTTTATGATGATCTTCCACTTCAGTGACAATAGAAAACAATACCCAAACGAATGGTATATCTTACACACTTGACAATAGATCAAACATGCATAAATGTGTAGATAAATATTAGTAGCGCAAAGATTTGCATGAGAAATATAAATATTGAAAAAATCATAATCTCTTTGCTTTTCGATTTTTTTCTTCTTACCTATTTGTCTACAACCCCCCCCCCCAACAAACCACAACAACAAAGACAAACCACGCATAATTTGTGTGGTAGATTCTATTCATACAATAAAAAACCCCAAAACCGCATCACAGCGTGATATTATGCTATCTATATAGTTCATAAAAACATATTACGAATAGGTATCAAAGGCTGGAATGAAAAAGAAAGCTATAAAGATTTTTTTACAGGAAGTAAATATGCATCAGCATGTTCGACTGTTTATGATTATTAATAAAGTAGCCACCAGTCGGCGCAGTGTGTTGCGGTTACGTCCCGGGGTTTGCTATATAAAGGTTCAACATCGGTGGTTCGCAACACACTCGCCTGGGCACTGGTGTGAACGTCGGTCTAGTTTTCTAAACATCCGTTGATCAGGACAACATAATCATGAACTTTGTAAAAATTATCACTGTGGTGTGCCGTAAGTAATATAAATGTTATAATTATTGTTTTGAAACAATCTGTAAAATTATCTGTCATCCGCAAAGGGACGTAATATATCAGCGGAGCCAGCTAAGCCACTGCAAAATCCCCTGTCATTAGTTATAAGGGAAATAGGTGAACATTGAATTTTAAATATATATTTTGTATTTCAAATCCATTTTTAATTACGTTCTTCGGAACTACATACGGAGTACCATATCACAACTTTTAGATAATAATAATAATAGTAATAATAATAATAATAATAATAATAATAATACAAATGTTTTATTAAGTTCCAGTACAAAATATCAATTGGAAAGCTCGGAACCATTGCATCAATTCACATCTCATCAACTCCATTCACTGTTTTGATCTAATCCGTCCCCACACAATCGAAGAATACATCATCGTACAGTAGGCGATGTAATGGTGTGTTCATGCTGGGGTGTTGTTAAACATCCATCCATGTCCACATTAAGACGTCACGTGTACAAACATGACTACCACGAACATAGCAAACTGTAACGGCGGGTGGCTGCAGTATTGATCTTGTAGGAAATACATTTAAAGTGTGGTGATTTTGTTTTCTAGTTTCAGTCTCTTTGTTCGCGGCTGCAGACGCCTGTTGTTGTAAATGTTGCGGCAAGTGTTGCTGCAAATGTTGCTCCAAGTGTTGCTGCGGTGACAAAAAATAGACAGAGCACAGCTGATGTTCCGCAAACAGGTAATGAAAACACTTTAGTTGTTTTGTTTAACGACACCACCAGAGCACATTAAGTTTATTAACTCTCGGCTATTGGATCTCAAATAGTTGGTAATTTGAGGCAGGTCAATCTACATATTTCCCTACGTAGCCAGGGATCATTTATATGCACCTTCCCATATGTAGGATAGCACATACCTCACCTGTTGATATAAATAGCTCAACCGACGAGGATTGAACCTAGAACGACCGCGCATCAAGCGAGCGCTTTAACACTGGTTTAATTTTGGTTTGCTTAAGGACAAGACTAAAGCATATTGATTAATTAACGTCCCACCCCTAGGTAATGAAATTGCTATTTTAGAAAGATGTCGTGCACAGTGTTTCTACACCCTGCCAAAGACATTCTTTCTAGGGTTACAAGTAGATATTTTTCTTTTTCCTACTTTCGTAAGACGATTTACATTCACACTATTATCTGGATGGTTGTAAATTATCAAATTTTATTGTCTGAGATAATTTACATTCAAAACATCTTACTGGATGGTTGTAAATTATTTAATATTACTCTGTGACGGATGACTATCAAGCCATCGGAAAAAAACCGAATCACACGTTCATGATTGTATATCTATTTTCTTTCCAGGTAGTGCGAAACATCGCAGTCGCGTGGATACCGGTGTATAAAGCAGCTGTTATTACGTATTGTTGAAATAAAATACACACGTTACATTGAAAATTGTTTCTTTTATTGTGCTGTAACTTGAATATATTGTCGTCAGCAATACGGTACAGTGCATATACTATTAGAAGTGTCTCCAAAAGGTAATCCATACCAATACTACGACTATTTAGTTACACTAGAAAAAGAGAGAGAGAGAGGGATGGGGTGGGGCAGAGAGTACAACTTGTGTAAAGGTTACGCGAATTTTCATGATAAAATTGAATGAATCCTACCTGTGACGAAACATGCTCTTATCTTTTCGCCTGTGGCGATGTTAATTGTTTTAGAGGGACAGCTACAATATGCACTTAGACCAGGTGAGTACAGTTGTTACCTAATACCTCCGGGAGTTCTGTTTTACGACCGTGGTTTTCTAGCGAACTGGCGACGTTCTGTCTGGCCATCTAAGAGAATATACCGTCTCTGGGAGATGTGGAAATATCACATGATAGGTGTGGTACCACGTTGTGCACCCAGGCGATATTCGCTGTCTCCGGTCTAGTCTGGGATTTTTCAATAGAAAGCTTGGATTTTATATTTAACGGGGAGAAACATTGGAAGGCTCCAGGGGATTGTTGTGCGACCAGACTTGGTAAATATATATTTCTGCTCTGTTGTATGACCTTGATGTGATTGATGTGACTTTAAATATTTGAATACTGTATTATACAAATATTAAGCTTAGCCAGTCATCCTAGATGACCTAGGTAAACTGTAGGTTATTGTCTTTATTGTGATATGTACCAGTATTAATTCTGTATTATAAGTTTACTAAACGAGTATTTAAAGGTTAATTAAAAATGAACCAGTAAGGAATAGAGTTGTAATTTCTTGATTAATCAAGTTCCCCTGGGCGCGTTTCTCAATTATCACGTGTATGCGTTGTAACACAGCGAAGTGATTAGAATATTGTGCAAATTAGACACCTAGTGATTAACTAATTAAGTGATTAGTCTGGGTTGTTATTATATCGTTGTTGTTAAATTAACTACTGCGACAAGTACATTTGTCAGCGTAGTGTTAATACAGATTCTAAAAGTGTATTGTGTTTTGTTGTGTTTTCTAGTGAACTAAACGTGCTATATCATATATATATATATATATATTTATATTAAGATCTTATCTCTGATACATCTAGAGACGAGCCACTCGGGTATTAGCCTGCCCGATACAGAGAGATCTAATAGATATACAGTTTGGAGAGATATTAGGATAATCGTGTTTTATTCAGTTACGGGTATTATAGGATCCCCGTGACGAGAACGACTGGACGATAATTTGACGACTGATCCGCAGTCAGGATACAGTCGACATTATCTTCACCCTTATTCTCGACTGGTTCGATGTAATATAACAGAAAATACAAGAAAAGTGTTTAGGTCAATCATCCATATTACTACAAAAGAACAAAACCG
>JAECMU010017988.1:931-24675 GCA_016106625.1 Dracogyra subfuscus
GTTGTCAGTGGTCACAACAATGTCATTAATACACAAAATTCCACATATATCGAGTTAGGAAATGAAGAAGAGAGTTGTTACAGTGATGATGACGTGCCAAAATTATCAACGTGGAAAATGTGTACATAACAGGTTTCCATAACATTTTAAACACACATGCCACCAACATAGTTGTCAGTGGTCATGACAACCTCATTTCATGTAAAGATGTGCAATTTGTAGAAAATAACACGATTCAGGAGGCCGACAAAATTATCAACGTGGAAAATGTGTATATAACTGGTTCCCATAACATTTTAAACATACACGCCACTAACACAGTTGTCAGTGGTCACAACAATGTCATTAATACACAAAATTCCACATATGTCGAGTTAGGAAATGAAGAAGAGAGTTGTTACAGTGATGACGACGTGCCAAAATTATCAACGTGGAAAATGTGTATATAACTGGTTCCCATAACATTTTAAACATACACGCCACCAACAGTGTTGTCAGTGGTCACAACAATGTCATTAATACACAAAATTCCACAGATATCGAGTTAGGAAATGAAGAAGAGAGTTGTTACAGTGATGACAACGTGCCCAATTCCAGCAGTGAGGAGACTCAGTCTGTTGAGAGTTTTGGACAGGTAGACGGCTCCGCGATTCCGGTGGAAGTGTTTGATAGGCTGTTTGGTAGACGAGTTGAGCCACATGAGGAGGGGGATTTTGTTATTATTCTATGACGTGGTGACATCACATGGTCCTCACAGTGATGTCATCACAGCGTGTGAGGGAGAACACAGAGTCAAAATAATAAAAGTCATAGAGCAAGCAGAATTTGTCATAGTGTCCATCGAATTTGTTGAGGATGTTCTTAAAACTTAAAGGGATGTAAATATTTTCATTTCAGTACATTTCTCATCTCCATCATTCTCAATCTACTAACATTTTCGCTGTTGTTTTCAACTAAGAATTATTATTTAATTTGAAAAGAAATAATTTTAAATAAAAAGAAAACTGGAGAAAGATAGAAACTGAAATTAATGTGCAAACTCACAATGGTTGCTACAGAAGTGTATTAGTGCCACCAAATACTTCTATATGTCTACTTATAATCTTGAAAATCTGGGTAAAATCAACTTTAATGTTCGAATAATCACCTTTAATCTTGGTAAAATCAACTTTAATGTTGAAAAAAATCAACTTTAATCTTGGTTATATCAACTTTAATCTTGATAAAATAAAAAATCAACAACCTTTAATATATTGATTAACCAACCAAGTTGTAGATAGAAATATCAAAGTGATTCTAACAGTGTTTAAATAATACACATTACATTAATATAATAATTAACAGACTAAGTTTATATTAAATAGTACACCATTGAAATATCACACAATTGTAAAAGGACCACATACCTTTAATATATATTAATTCACAAACTACAGTAAGTTTAGATTACAATATCACAATATTTAACAGGACCATGTACCTTTAATATATTAATATTGTTAATTAATACATTAAAGGTATGTGTCCTACTTTAGAGTTGAAAATTAACACAAAAATCATGATCGCCAGCAGGGCCAGTTGAAGAAAAATCTTACAGGCCCTCCTCAAATTCAACTAGCTCTCCAATTATATATTGAAATTTAACTGCATAGCAAAAATCAAAACACGAATGTTCTTTGCTGAATAGAAATCATGTAAACTAATGTGGGAGTGGCAGTCCTCCTTGTATCGATGCAAGAAGGATGAAATCACCAGTAAATGATTTCCCCAGGAGTGGCTGTCTATATGAGGCACTAGATTGAGATATTATAAATGTTAAAGTTATTAGGCTACTAATAAAATAAATATGAAAATAAAAATAAATTTATAAACCCTTCCCCCACCCAAACCCAACATTGTAAAAAAAAAAAAAAAAGCACTTTGTTATCATAGTACAAAGCATAAATGTGTACTTATTGTTTATTACAGTAATATTTAAACAGTTATGTCATCATGTCACATCTGTCCTTACTGCATTGAAATCGCTTAGTTAAAATGATACCGACAAAGACAATCAATTAACTGACCTTTGGAATAATTCCTGTACTAATGGAAAATTCCACGGTTTTTATATGCGTGCATGCGCTCATGTTAGTATGAGTTAAAACTACAAGACGGATGTTTAATTTTGTCCCAGAATGACAAGTTAATTAAATATGATTAATTATTACCAGAACATTCAATGACAATTGTCAAAAAGTAGGTCCACTAGATAAGCCCACGACTTCCAGATTTTAAAAATACATGGAACTGCAATATGTTTTGAGCTTTATTTTTAGAAATACCTAGTCCAAAGCCACAGAAAATGAGTCTGGCGCTGTCAAAATATAGAGAATGTTTTATGTTTTTTGCTATCAGATCTGTAGTTTTCGCTAGCGCAGACGTGGTGCGTTTTGTCACATTCGATTTAGTTTCAATATTTTTTTTTTTAACAGTTACAATACTTGCCAGACGCTAAATGTAATGGTCGCCCAACGGACTGCTAACTTTTACTCTGTATTTCTGTATAAACTTTGTCAATTAATATATTAAAGGCATGTGGTCCTATCAGAATAATGTGTGATATTTCTAGCTAAACTTTGTTAATTAATATATTAAAGATACATGGTCCCATTACAATACTGTGTGATATTTCTAGCTAAACTTTGTTAATTAATATATTAAAGATACATGGTCCCATTACAATACTGTGTGATATTTCTATCTAAACTTTGTTAATTAATATATTAAAGGTACATTGTCCTATTACAAAACATATAATAAACTTTAAAGGCATGTGGTCCCATGACAATACTATGTGTTATTTCTATATAAATGTTAATTAATATATATAAGGGACCTTGTTCTATTACAGTACTGTGTGATAATGTCAAACAAGTACCTTTAATGTATCAATTAACAATATTAATATATTAACGGTACATACCCCTGTTACAACATTGTGACATTTTAACCTAAATTTAGTTTGTTAATTAATATATTAAAAGTATGTGTCACTCTAATAGTGTGATATTTCTTTCTATTGTTATTCAATATAGGGCAATTCCACGGTAACTGACGTCTTAATTATTTAAAATAGATCAATAAAATTCTTAAGAATGGTTTTGATTGAAATAAATATGTTTTTGATTGAAATAAATATGTTTTGACAAAGTCATGTCAAAAGAAAATTTCACTGCATACAATCTTAGGGCAACTACAATCACAAATGAAATGTGAGTAACTTAAGCAAAAAAAACAAGAAGAAAGTAACTTGTATTTTAAATGTCTTTGAACTTGCCAAAATTCTCTGAATCTGAAGTATCAAGTTTTTATTAACGGGTAACTGACGCAACATTTGCGAATCTTAAAAACTAATAAGAACCGATTTTAAAAATAAAACATTTGTCTTTGGTAACTGATTCATATAAATTGTAAGAAATAAATAAATCTTAAAGGGAATTAAAGAAAACTAACACTAGGGGCATGTTCAGTGTGGTGGGTCAACCCCTCATTTCCCAACTCTATCCCTGCTCAAAGCAAATTATTATTAGTATTTTAATATGCATATACATGTACATGCATTTGTCATGATGAATTTTACTTGTAGAATGCAAGATATTGCATTTTAGAACATCAGGTTCTCACAATTTATCAACCCAGTAACTTGGGCAGTTGCATCCACGATGCCAACCAGTCCCTTCAAACGTTTTTGCACACATGCCTCAACAATGAGACAACAGCTAATGTAATTTATGGTTTATTGATTATCAACAAATAATTCTATGTGAAAACAAGTCATAACAGTGGGAAATGTCTTGTCACTCCAGAGGCATTATTTTTCATGGAATTGCCCTATATTAATGGTTGACTTTTTTTTAATTAAAAGTTGATCTTTGCAAGATTATATGTTGATCTTTCCAAGATTATACTTGATTTTTTAAAGTTTAAACTTGATTTTTCCAACATTAAACTTTATTTTCCCCCAAGTTTAAATGTTGAAAAATATAATGATTTTATTAAGTGTTGGTGGCACTAATACGCTTCCATAAATACATTTCCATAATTAACAGTACATTGATAGGAACAACTACATGTATTAATGCACGGTTGTATGGCAGTTGACCTGTGAAGACATAATGACATGGCTTACATATTCTGTGTATCTGAAACTGTTCTGGTGCCTAGTTCTGATTTCTGTAAAATGGTGCATATAAGATTCTTTGCTACCAATGGAAAACTGTAGTGGGTTTCTAGGACTTCTAAGATGTCGGAATTACCAAATTTTAGACATCCAATAGCTGACGATTAAAAAAAATCATTCTGCTCCAATGGTATCATTAAATAAAACAAACTTTTTTCCCTCTCTAAGGCTATATTTTGGGATTAACTAATGTTTGACATCCGATAGCCAATGATTAAAAAACTAATGTGAATTTGTTGTGGTGGTGTTAAACAAAACAGATCTGTTCTGGTGCAGGTATTGTTTTTCAAAAATGTTTTGAAGAGTTGATAACATGTTTGTGAACGTGCTCCTGTTCTCAAATCCCACATTACCTTGCATAGTGGTGTGATGAGAATGGGTTCTCAACCTCTCATGAAAACAGTTTCAAATACAGACTGATTATTGCATTAGTGGGAGCAAAATATTATGGAACTAATTTAGGAATTGTTTTATTCCCTATGTAAGAGTGAGAGGTATAAATGAACATGGCACTTGTACAAGTGTAATAATTTATTTATTATTCACAAACTATAATTAATAACCTGTATCAAGACTTCTAGAATTTTTAAACACATCCACTAGCCATGGGATTAGTGATTTATTTTTTTAACTAGCCACAATTAAAAATTTAGTAGACCTACTTTACTTGAAATTAATACAATTTTACTAAATAATAATAGTAATCAAATATATCATAAAAAAGAGATATAGAGCTTAAAAACACAAACATCGGAGAAGGGTGGGAAGGTTGGGGCGGAGGCAGGATATTCATATTTACAAAATAGACTTAACTGCACCATTTGATCCCAAAAATTCACAAGCCGTCGGACATGGCAATAGTAGCTATTTACTATCCCAGCATTGAATATTACTAGCCATGGGAGTGGGGCTGCCATAATCTAGAAGCCCTGCCAATATTAAGTTTGACTATTTGTTACACACTGAAGTTCATTATATGGAACAAGTTACAAAGTACCATACTAACATTACATAGTAAAATTTACAAAAATAATGCCACATAAATCCAGCTACCATCTATTAATTTATTCCATAAAAAGTTTATGTTCTTGTTGCAGAATGCATACTATTATACTATTACTATACTATTATAGCTATGGTACATGGATGATGTCAATTTTACAAACTGCAACTGCTGTAAACTAGTGACATCACAAGTGTGCCATAACAAATAACATGAAAGAATGATAATTACTGGTATGTAACCATTGTGTGTATGTTCCACTTCAACTTATGTAATAGTATTATTAAGTGGTCCTACTTGTGGTAGCTAGTAGTGGGAATTCACCTATTAGCTCAGTTGGTAGAGTGATGGATTCTTGTACAGAGAGAGTGGTTTGAATACCCTCGGTGGAGGTTGATTTTTCTGTTATACTACCATAAGCCATTTTAAATAGCTAGTTAATAGCTAAAAGGAATGAAGATATGAATTTCTTCTTAACAATGGCTATATACAAGCGTAGTGGCTAAGCCATCGGACTACAGGCTGGTAGGTACAGGGTTCGCAGCCCGGTACCAGCTCCAACCCAGAGCGAGTTCTTAATGGCTCAATGGGTAGGTGTAAGGCCACTACACCCTCTTCTCTCTCACTAACCACTAACCAACTAACAACTAACCCACTGTCCTGGACAGACAGTCCAGATGGCTGAGGTGTGCGCCCAGGACAGCGTGCTTGAACCTTAATTGGATATAAGCACGAAAATAAGTTGAAATGAAACAAGCATAAACAAAAATATCAATAACAAATGGCATATATAAATATTATACAAGCTTTTGTGTTGTAGTCATTTTACAAAACAAGTATCAGGATTATTGTATTACCCGAGCAAGTGTATAATAATTTCTTTATTATCCTCATTATCCAAAATATTATATTCACGAATAACAAGCTAGAACCATGTCAAAATGTTTCAAACATAACTAAAAAGAAACAATGAAATGACGTCAATGATGTAACTTTTATAAGTGTTTACACTGGGGAATCTGCATTAAGTTACGTCGTCGCTTCACAAAATAACGTCATTCATTGTGCATGTGAAATCATTATGACACACATGGGTCATACTGGCCGTATTTCCTTGAATATCTTGAGATATGTGGATAATATGAACAATTATTAAGCCACTTGAATAGAGTGTGTTTCAATTTAAAACAAAATGAAGATATTTTCAGACAATATTTAGTAGGTCATCTGCCATGCCACCTTGTCTTTCATGTCTATTCTTGCCCCATAACAATACAAAACAAATCAAATGTACAAACTCAACAAGGCTACAAATAGTAAACATACTTTAGGAGAAAAAGACAATAGCATTTGGGTGCAAGAATACACATTTAAAAAATAAATTTAGCTATCTTCATTTCAGAGCAAGTTGCATAGTAGACTGAATTTAATGCTAATGTATAATTTTTATGTGAAATAAATATACATCAAAATTAAATGAGCATACAACAAATATAAAACCTAATTAAACAATAAGTTATAATGCTTATAATAATTTTTTTTTTAAGACAATGAATTATGAAATTCATTAATAAAATTCACCTTTATTTGACATACATCAAATTCCAACACTGCTATCAGGAATTGTAAACTGATGGCAAGTGTGTTCTGTATTATGACTGGTTATTAATTTTTTTTTTAAAGGATCAAATCAAATGAAAATAAGACTTGGAATTATAATGACAATAGAAAGTGATGTCATTAGTAATGGGAACAGGCAGGTATTTTTTTAAAACCAATACCAAATATACAGTTCCGTAGAAACATTAATCCAGTTTACAATGGACCCACAAATGTTTCATTTTTAACCTCGATCAAAAATAACATTTGCGGGATCAAATAGACAATAACACCTGCAAGTCTAAAACCTCCATATGGTTATTTCCTAAATGATATCACTGGTTCCTTTCAAGAACACAGTGGCATTTAAGGCTATATCAGTATAACATTTTATTAAAAACTATTAAGACCAAGACCATTTTACATGTGTGGTTTTTGTTCTGGGTGGGAGCCAGTACTGGGATGCGAACCCTGTACCTACCAGCCTTATGTCCGATGGCTCAACCACAACACCACTAAGGCCGGTATTACCCATCTGGACTCGATTGGATAACATAACTGCCTGTATCCAATTAAGGTTCAAGAACATCTCTTCCAGACTCCATCTGACTAAGCCAGTGACTGGGTCCGGGACAGAAGGAGCAATTTAGATTAAAATACTTGCTCAGTGTGTGGAGGGTGACCTCCCTTGGGAGATGGGGAGAAAGAATAACATGAAGTGTCTGTAGTTTTGTGTGTGTTGTTTATACCATTGTGGGATTTCTCATCCCATAAGACTTTAAAAAAAAAAAAAAAAGGTATTATTTAATGACGCACTAAACACATTTTATTTACGTAAGACATATGGTTAAGGACCTCACAGATTTTGAGAGGAAACCCGCTGTCGCTACTTCATGGGCTACTCTTTCCGATTAACAGCAAGGGATCTTTTATTTGCACTTCCCACAGACAGGATAGCACAAACCATGGCCTTTGTTGAACCAGNNNCCCATTGAGCCTTGCAGAGCACTCACTCAGGGATTGGAGTCGATATCTGGATTAAAAATCCTATGCTTCGACTGGGATCTGAACACAGTACCTACCAGCCTGTAGACCAATGGCTAACCACAAAGCCACTGAGGCTGGTCCCATAAGACTAAACAATATTAATTAAAAATAGCTCTATTAATTTTTGAGTTGTAAAAAAAAAAATAACCCACAGCAACGAACAGACTGAGATTAACACACATTACAGATATCGACACATAAATTAGCACGAGAAGATGTCAATAACTGTAAGTGAGGATTTGTTAATTTACCATCAAGATTTGAAAGTTGGGAAGGTAAGGCACGGTTGAACAGAGGAAGGAGGGGTGGAGTAGGGTGGGACAAGTGCACTCTAGCCTCCACAATAATTCTACATTAAAAATATTATCTACTTGCTTCCACTGTGCCTGAAGAGGCCAGTGCCCACCCACACCCCAACACCTATGTTCAGCCATCATAAAAATACAACAGAATTAACAAGTTGCACATTTAACATACATTGTATATCACAGAGTAGCATCACGACTCGTATTCACCTGAAAGTTATTAACACCTGAGATCTGTCTCTACAACCTTCATAAATATATTTTAAAAATATTCATGAAGAAGAGATAATAAATATTTAGCAACAATGGAAGCAGACGAACTGACTAGTGGCAATTGTCAAATGAAGTGGAGCAGGGTTCTGTCCTGAGTGATCGGGGCCCCAACCGACAGTTTTTAAAGTTCCGACCATGGGCCTAATTCACTAAACTCTTGCAATTTTGCAATCTTATAGTGCAATGCTAAAATTAGACCCCAGCACTTTTGCTGTCTAATTGTTCTGACGACCACTACATGTAATACTATGTCAGTGTAATCAAGTCATGAATTTTACACTTTTGTAAAGAAATGGCATTGTATTTCCACTACTAAAACCTTTCTGGGCTGAAGCCTTTAACTTAAAAAGCAAATAAAGCAACCTTCTTAGGCTGTATCATTGCTTCTTCCTTACTGAGGCTGATATACCAAGTATACCAAAGGCAAGGTGTGTACCATTCTGTCACTTATAGAGGAGGATGCTCCACCTCAGTGTCAGCACTGTCAGTGTCTTCTGACATTGCAACACATTTTGGTGGAGTGTATGCATCTGCATGAAACTCAAAAAGATATCTTTGGACAAACAAATGTGATGGAATCATTTTGATTCCATCCAGAATTAGTTTTACAATTTTTACGGGATACTAACTTTTACTCTAAATTTTAATTATATCTATTGTGATATTTGTATTTTTCCACAGTCCTTTACACTGTGTTTTTATTTAAATCTTGAATTTTTATACGGATGCAATTCAATATTAATGTTTCACTTTTACCATAGTGCGACACTCAATAGCCGATGTATTTTTCGTGCTGAGGTGTGGTTATAGAGGATGCCATCATGACAGATAGAAGGAGGGCTGTTTCCACCTAGTTAACAAGTCTCATATTCCGATATCTATCCACATGGACCATTCATTTAATGACACTCAGTTTATACTTTCCTTGTTTGAAGTAATAGCTCACTATAAACCCAATACTTTTCAAGATGCAGCAGAGGATTCCATATTTTAATTTCCATCCAAAGTCAGTTTCACCTTTGAAGAAACAAAGCAAGAATCATGCTGCATCATCCAATAGGTACGAGCCTCAGCTATCAACCACTGAAGTATCTGATGTAACCGTCTGTGATTCATTCAATGCAGATGTAACCGAGATGTCTGCACCATACACTGCACTGACTGCATCACCACACACATTAATCAAACACTGGCACTGTAAAAATAGAAGAAAGTCTTATTAAGAGAGATAAAAACAAGAAATCTGCTGAATTAAATACCTTGCTAACCATCAACTGTTTTAGTTTCGCTCATAGCTGTCCACATAGATTTTATCTCGCTGAATGTTTAATGAAACTTGATTAATGTAATATAGTTCTTTTAAAAAAATAGAAGAAAAGAAATAAACATGCAATAGTATCTTTAAAAAAAAATGTTTGCAGACAGACCAAATTGATCTAGGACTTAACAGTTTCTGAAAAGCAGAGCTAAACATGAAAAATTAACATTGAGCATAATGCAAAATAATGACACCATTGCTGTTGTCTTAAAAAAGTAACCCCTATACTTGCCTTTTAACATTGATCCGAGACAAAAAGTTACCAATCATATACCTATGTAAAGAAATAAGTGACCACAGACAAAGCAGAGAGCGACTGCAACGATTACCCTCATCCATGGTGTCAAGAAGATACCCTGGTTACTCAAACCTAATCTGACATTACCGGCATTCAATCCCACGTTACATGTTTGAGTTATACAAAGACATTACTACACTAGTAAGGCGACATAGCCCAGTGGTAAAACACGATCAATCCAGGTTATGCTAGTAATATTTATTTAGCATGGAAATTAACCAATGGAAAATTGTATTAAAATAGAAATTTGTCTCCAGTAAACAAACCTGGTTCTTGTTGGCATTGCTGAACACAACACACTGGGTCATCCTGTAGGCGACCAGGGCGTTACCACCCAGAGATATGACATTTCCTCGTACAACAGCCAGGATCTCGGCAATAAAACGCTGCATCAAGCCTCCCAAACCACCTTCCTGCATAAAAACACAGGGCATGAAATATTCCAAAAGCAAGTGGAAATAAATTATTTATCATTATGAAATATGAAAAGAAAGTAAAAAGCTGTACGGCTCTATGCAAACTCACATTTAAATATAGCTGCAAGATATTAGTGTAATAGAAGCAGAACTTAATAGTTTTTGGTTCCTTAAAATAATAAATTAAAAGCAAAAAAGAAAAAAAAAAGGAGATAACTTTTCAACCAATCAGATTGCCATAAGCTGTGCATGCATGTAAAGAAAATATAGTTACTAAACCTCTCTTAATGACGTGCTCTCTCGAATAAAGAAGAAGTTGTAGTTTCCAAGATATTTGTCAATTTGTCCACCCGTGACCACTGGCTGTAAGGACAACTCCACACCAAATCCAAGCTGAGGAAATATTTTCTGAAAACAGGATTTGATAATTTTTATAAAAACAGGATTTACATAATTAATGACTGCAGAAAGTTTTAATCATATTAATAAAACTGTTACCACCCACCTCCACTTCGAATATAAGCTGATATTGTTAATCTGAATATATATAAATAAATGTACAGAATTAATTTACCGGTGGAAAAAGATATGTTTACTAAAGAAACATTAGAGAGAATTGTGTGTTCAGTTGAGGCGAACACTTGGTATTATTATGCCAGGTAGATGTTGCCGACAAGTTTGCTGTCTTTTTGCAACTCCCCGTCTCCAATGGCTCTATCTAGCTGCTGATAGTCAACTTGTCAGATTTTGTGGATTCACTGATTTCATAAGATTTATTAGCTTTGACAGGAATCTAGTTGTACTGAACTTAACTCTGTTTATTGTCCACATAGTTCATGATATACATGAAAATATAACCAGTACGACGTGTGACATAATGAATTCACATGACCAACTAATGACAGTTTTGGGAAGTGCGGTCACTTCCCCAGTGTGTGATGATTTCACATGATCAATGAATGACAGTTTTAGGTAGTGTGGTCACTTCCCCAGTGTGTGATGATTTCACATGACCAACTAATGACAGTTTTGGGAAGTGTGGTCACTTCCCCAGTGTGTGATGATTTCACATGATCAATGAATGACAGTTTTAGGTAGTGTGGTCACTTCCCCAGTGTGTGATGATTTCCATGATCAATGAATGACACAGTTTTAGGTAGTGTGGTCACTTCCCCAGTGTGTGATGATTTCACATGATCAATGAATGACATAGTTTTAGGTAGTGTGGTCACTTCCCCAGTGTGTGATGATTTCACATGACCAACGAATGACACAGTTTTGGTAAATGTGGTCCAACTTAATGTTGCTTCTCCAGTTCTAGCTTACCAAAATTATGTAATTTCGTGGTCTCCTTCTAGCTGCATTTAAAATGTGTCCTTGTTATTCATAAAACTGGAGAAAACTTGGTGTTTTCTCTTTTATTATACATTACCTATCCTCAAACAAAGTGCAATTCCCGACCACTCCGTGGGGGGGAATTGCACTTTGTTTGAGGATCGGTAATGTTAAAAGAAAACATAAAATCTTATAATAATCTCTATTTACACAACATGCAAGCCAATTGCAATTTTGATATTCCCGATAAGATTATTTTGCAGTTATTTATGAAAAGATTATTTCAAAGTTATTTATCCCAAATAAATGTCAAAATTGTGAAACTGTACTTGTATTATGCAAATTATTCTGCTTAATTTCTGTTCCAATTTCACAGTGGACCCGTCTTCATTATAAAGAAGGATAAAAGGTTGCACCACGTGTGTGGCAGTGCTCTAATAATTACATATTCAAAAACAATGTGCTTTTCAAAGAACTTAGATGTAATGTGAAACTGAGAACTTAACATTTTAATATCAGTTCATTTGGATCAGTCTAAAATATTTAAATACAAACAATAAAAAAAGAAAAGAAAAAAGTTACAATTCAAGCATGACAAACAAATATGCTATGGATGACTTGGTGGCTTTACAGAATGAATAGACGAATGCATGAATGAATGATGAATGAATGAATGAATGATGAATGAATGAATGAATGCATGATGAATGAATGAATGATGAATGAATGCATGATGAATGAATGCATGAATGAATGAATGAATGCATGAATGAATGAATGATGAATGAATGCATGAATGAATGAATGCATGATGAATGAATGAATGAATGCATGATGAATGAATGAATGAATAATGCATGAATGAATGATGAATGAATGCATGAATGAATGAATGCATGATGAATGAATGAATGAATGAATGAATGAATGCATGAATGATGAATGAATGAATGTATGAATGTATGAATGTATGAATGAATGAATGAATGAATGAATGCATGCATGAATGGGTGCATGGATGCATATTTAACGACACTCCAGCATGGCTTTAAAGGAGGTCAAATTTGTGTAGGTTTAATTTTCAATATATCTGAAGGAATCAACAGCTGCAAAGTAAATGCTTTATAAATGTAGTTTTGAAAGTCACACGTTTTTCCTAGCAACAGTTACGTACTTGTGCAATCTGCGAAGTTGACCTCTTCACATCAGGCTTTGAAAGCTGTCTCGCTGTAAAAATAAAATTGATGGTAGATGGTTAAAATAGGTTTTCTGAAAAATAATTTTGATGTCTGCATATAAAGTCATCCTTAAATACATTTTAACTGTTGCAAATGGTCTAAATTATAACTAAAATAATTTTTGTATAGTGTCTAGATTAGGGTGTGCAAAGTTTATAGGGATCCAGACATACTCCCTGGAAATATATATTACAAAAAAATTAAAAAAAATTGCTTGGCTGGGAGTAGGCTTCGAGCCATGAAACCCATGTCTACACACGTATCTACCGTCATAACATTCTTTGGTAAAGTTTAACAAATTATATAGCTTTTTTGTAATATATGAAAGAGTTTTAAATTAAGATACTGACTGTCGATTTTAGATATAATTGCCTTGTGTAACATAAAAATATTCAAAATAGAATGTTTTTAGAATTGAAAAATACAATTTAACAGAGTTTATTAATGATCTTGTTCGTCTGTTTGATTCATGATCCAACCATTTTGTTAGAAATTGGCCACGGTTGGTTTCAGGAAATTGTTGGGAGGTGTTCCACAATCAAGTAGAACAAAAATCAAAAATGTTTTTGCCTCCCTTCCTTCTGCCCAGTAACTGTTTTTAAAATGAATTATAAAAGCAAACACAATGCATTCCTAACTTTTCCCCACTCCAAAATGTGGAATGAACACTTTCTCATGATAGATGCATTGTGCAAGAGTTGAAATGAATTTTGTAATTGATGAGAATGAATGAATGTTTAATGACATCCCAGCATGAAAAATACATTAGCTATTGTGTCAAACTAAGATAAATGTGAAAATGAAGTGATGAACAACATCAATATAAAAATTCAAAAGTGAAACTGAAAAATAGTGTAAAGAGCTAAAAGTTTGTTTTGTTTAACGACACCACTAGAGCACATTGATTAATTAATCATTGGCTATTGGATGTCAAAATTTTTATAATTCTGACTTGTAGTCATCAGAGGAAACCCACTACCTTTTACCATCAGCAGCAAGAGATCTTTTATTTGAACTTTCCCATAGACCAGAACACACACACCACGGTTTTTGACCAGTTGTGGTGTATTGTGAGAAAAAAAATCTATCAGTTGAATGGATCCACTGAGGTGAATCGATACTGCGACACAAGCACCTCAAGCGCTACGAGCTATGCAAACATAAATTACATAGGTGAATAAAGTTAATATTTGGAATAAAATTCAGTATCTCTTAACAATTGCAAGAAAAGTTCAGGATGGAATCGAAATGATTCCCTCACATTTCTTCTATGAAATATATTTTTTCTTATCAGCTTAAGATGATTGCACTCCTTCAAAATGTTGTAATTCCACTGACAACGCTCATACTGAGAAGGAAGATTAACCGATAGAATAAGCAGATATACCTTTACTGGTACTGGATGGGACATTATCAAAATCCATAGGGAACATAAGATCATCACTCTCAGTTTCTGAAACAAACAAAAACACTGAATTTTGTTTTTTTAATTTCTTCCCAAAACAAAAACAAAACGATCAAACAAATGTTTTCGACTCGGCCATATTTCTCCTGAGTTATCTTTTCCTTTTTAAATTTAAAGAATGTCCTAAAGTTCGTACCAAAGTGCGGATCCTCACCAATACCAAAATGCCATGGTTCTCCCTTCACGATGTTGTTGTTAGCAGATGACAAACGAAATTGTGTTATGCACATTTGTTATTTACCCGGTAGCCATTTTTCTAAAAAAAAATTTTTTATTTCTCCAATAAGAGTTACAATCGTAGATTTACATCCAAGTAAGTTATGTTAACATTTACGACTGTCTTTTAGAATAAGGTGTTTCAAAGCAATCATCTTGGATTCAAAAAGTAAAAGCACTTGGTTAGAGAAATGAGAGGATCATTTGGACGAAGCCAGGTGAGCTAAACACTAGGGGTGATTATTACTGTCAGTTTTACTATTGCGATAGTTAAAATAGGCCTACTTTTATGATAGTACTGCAATAGTGACAGTACTATTTCAATAGTATTGAGAATTCTTAAATCGCTTGATAACAAACAGTAATATGAATAAATATTTCACAAAGCTATTTACCCCCCCCGTCTTCCAATATGTATGTATATATGTAGGTTTGTCTGTATGGGTATGCGTGTGTATGTATGTGTGTTTGTTTGTATGTATATCTGTTTTTGTACTTGGTTATTTAAAAAAATGTGAAATCATGCTTTGGTCATAGATCACATTTCATTATGCATATTATTGAAACTATCGATAGCTATCAATAGTTGAATTAATTATCGATGCATTGAGAAATCAAGACATTGACTATCGCAACATATCGATAGTTCGATGTATTGCTACACCACTACTAAAAACTGATTCAGAAGTAACATTTTATTACATAGTTTACAGACATGCTAATCCTAAAAAACCAGAATATGATCCACAAAGTAAAGCTAAAAAAAATATCTACATGCTTAGTAAACTAACATCATTTAAAATGTACTTGGCAATATCTACTCAATTTCTGGGGCGAGGGGCCCCCCCACCGAGCGTTAATCTCTACCCCGTGTCATACTCACTGGATTTTGCTGATCCCTTGCCAGAGGGTAACTGTAGCAGTTGTTGTGCTATCGGGATAGTATCAACAAGACGAAGACAGCAGCCAGTTACAGAAATCTATAACGGCAAAATCATATTAGAAAAGTATAAATCCTATTATGGCTACCAGTATTGGACAGTTTAATAGAGAATTCAACCCAAATAAACAATTACAACCATTTTCAGTTTTCTGAACAGCTGTATGGAAGGAAGGAAATGTTTTATTTAACAACGCACTCAACACATTTTATTTATGGTTAATATGGCATTGGACATATGGTTAAGGATCACACAGATATTGATGGAGAAAACCTGCTGTTGCCACTTCATAGGCTACTCTTTTCGATTAGCAGCAAGGGATCTTTGATATGCACCATTCCAGACAGGATAGCACATACCACGGTCTTTGATATACCAGTTATGGTACACTGGCTGGAATGAGAAATAGCCCAATGGGCCCACTGACGATAATTGATCCCAAACTGACCGCACATCAAGCGAGCACTTTACCACTGGGCTACGTTTCACCCCAGCTGTATGGAATGGCACTTTACTGAGAAAGTGGGTGTGATGAATGTTCTCTGAAAAATCTGGTAGGTGTGCTGACTGTACTGTATATAGCATTAAATTTTCACATGATATCTAATCACTAAAACTGGACATATTTAAAAATGGATCATAAAAACCTCTGTTTTTAGGAAAGTCTAGTTTTTATAACCACCTCTTTAAACAGGATAACCCCCATAACTGGACTTTTTACTTGGTCTGGTGTAGTAACAAGCAATTACCAATCAAGAAAACTAAAAAAATACAATATACCATATAAGAATCGGCCTTATAAAAGTTCAGTCTTTACAGTGAAATATACCACATAAGAATCTGTCTTATAAAAGTTCAGTCTTTGCACTGAAATATGCCACATAAGAATCTGTCTTACAAAAGTTCAGTCTTTGCACTGAAATATGCTGACGTCTTGAGTCTCAAACTCACCTGTAGTTCATCCTCATCTGGAATTTCAACAATGAAGTCAACCTCTGTCAAACAACATGGAGTCATTTTGCGTAATTTGAAAAATATTTTCTACAAAAAAGAAAAAACCCAAGATAAATTCACTAGTATAGTAATAATTTTTATTTATCATTCAGTGTTCTAGCTAGCAGTAAATAGGAGGGCGGCGCGCCCTGCCCGTATTTTGTGCCGCCCTGCCCCGATTTTTGCCGCCCTGCCTTTTCTGTCTTTTTTTTTTCTTTTCTTTTTTTTTGTCGTTCAATTTGAACTGTAGCAAGTCTAGCTATTTTAAGAGTTATCTCCCCATACCTGGGAAATTTGTTATTATCGATTGTTATGAAAACAAATTATAAAAGTTATAAATATCACTAATTTTTACACAAAATGTTGTTTAACCATGCCAACAGGAGAAAGGAAACTGAAAGTGTTACAGAAAGCAGCTGGATCGTGCCAAAAAAATTCCTTTGGATCAAAGTTTTTATTTTTTATTTTTTACGACAATTTACATCTGATGCTGAATTAATATTTGACATTTGTAGATAGGCCCTATAGTTTCAGAAATATATGACTTTCTGATGGATATACCATACAATAATCATTTTCTTAAATATTTGATGGAAACAGACTTTTATTAAAAATTAAATGTTAGTATTGTTCGGTATTTGTTTTGTTTTGTTGGGGTTTTTTTTCTCCTTTTTTCAACAACGCTGAACATGGCTGACAACTTATTTACTTTTAGACAATGATAGACTCATTCATTATAACAGAAGTATATATATATTATTAAAAAAATATCTCTAAACTCTCAGTAGATTTAGTTGTGAATTAATATTGTTATTTTTGTTTATTGTATGATTTAGTTGTGAATTATTATTGTTATTATTATTATTATTATTATTTTATTTTTTTTGTGTTTTTAAATTGTTTTCATATTTTGTTAAGTTTTGGGTTGGATTTTTTTCGGTTATGATATGTAAAATTACTGCCTTCATAAAAACATTATTACCGCAGAAAGTGCCCTAATAGTAAGTGAGCACCCTGCCCTCCTCAAATCCTAGCTAGACCACTGTCATTATATACAAGTAAAGTATTGCTTAATTTGAAAAATATATTCTTTAAAAAACCACAACCCCCCCCCACCCCCAAAACAACAAATCCAATATATATAAATTCACGTTTTAGTTGTTTTCTTGAGCAGAGTTATCATTTTATTATTCAAAATATACTAATAAAGTATATATTACATTCAGCAAAACGTTACACCATACAAACATCTGTCAAACTATTATGGTGTTGAAATTATTTATCCACAAAGTAAGTTGATTGGACATAACAGGGTTTTAAAAAATTTGTTATGGGTTTTTAGGGACTTTAAAAGGAGCGAATTTATCAATTTAAAAATAATTCATTTAGCTGGAAAATAAAATGAATTCCAGGGACTATAAATTATTATACTGTGAAACATTGTTTTCAGAAAACCTCGGGTTTAATTAATCAAAGTACTAAGTGACAGAGATGATTTACATACTCTAAGCACACCATGAAACAATTCTGAAAATGCTGACTTGTTGCTAGTCTGAGGTGAAAATCTTCCGGTCCACACATGGGAAAACATCTGAAACAAAGCAGTTAAAAAACAATGGAAACAACACTTTAAGAATAAAAGAAATGTTTTGTTTAACGACACACTCAGTACATTTTATTTATGGTTATATGGTGTCAGACATATGGTTAAGGATCACACAGATAATGAGAAAGGAAACCCTCATGGGCTACTCTTTTCAATTAGCAGCAAGGGTTCTTTTATATGCATGATCCCACAGACATGACAGTACATAGCATGGCCTTTGATATACCAGTCATGGTGCAATGGCTGGAATGAGAAATAGTCAAATGTGCCCACCAACAGTGATGGATCCCAGACTAACTGGGCATTTTCCATAAACAATAATGCTCAATAAGACAACTTGTTCATATAAAATGACTTCATCAGATATGACGTTCCCTGACAATGTAATTTGTTCAGTTCATCAAGAATTGAACAAACTAAGTCATTTTATATTCGTATTGATGTGACACCGTTTATACATATAACACATATGCCAGCATGAAAAACCTTTTCTGCTTATTTTTATGCAATGAAACAAGATTTAAAATATACAGAGAATATTAAACAAGCTACTATGTATTATCAAGTTTAAGTCCCGAGTAAAATAAGTTTTCTTTGTCACAAGTTTTAGTGAGAGACAAAGGAAACCTATTTCATGTGTTTGATACTTTACGTACAGGTATTACCCTTGCCTGGATGTGTTTATTCCTAACCCACCCCCAACCCCCATGAAACGTTCCATGTGCCGACTATTTAGAAAGAGACTATAACAAAGTGAGAACTATGTGTAAAGACATTTACTTTCATCTGGATTTAGGCTGTAAAACACATTACTGAAACTAAATTCTTTAATAAAAATTTAAAGTGTGTTGCTGCATCCAACTTTTGGAGTTTTGTTCACTGAAATTTTGTTTATATTGACAATTAATCCAGCAATTCTCAGAAGTTAATTCTACAGATTGGTCAATGTATGTTGCATCTGATTGAGAACAAGCCCATTCATTGGTTGCGATGAATTGAACTACCCAATCAAATAACTTATTAAACCAATCTTTATTTCCTTGGTTATGTGTGCCAGCTGGGGGAATAATGCTATGTTCATTAGATGTTGTGAATATCGTATTTCCAATTAACAAGTTGTGAAGAATGTTCAATTATTCAACTGGCAACATGACCCGTCAACACATTTAAACATTTAATTTTTATTATTCCCAGAAAATAGATCATGTCAGAGTTGGGGAGCACCGAATTATCACCTTGCAGTATTCTTCCTGTATAAGTATCAACACTGGGAATAGAACATTTGACAATTGAATTAATTATGTTGGCTTTTTAGGGGTAGGATTTTTTGTCTCTATCAATCAATTTGGGACAAAATGGCAGCACAAACACAAATCATTTGTGCAATTTTGAGCGGGGATGTGTGAGATTGGCATGACAGTGCAGATTTTCTATAAATCGCCTGAACGCTCTCCACTTGGTAAAGTCATGTTCACAATTGAGAACGGATAAATTCACGATATTCACAAACACCAAATGAACGCAGCATAAATTTCTGTTAATTATTGAAGTAACCTGCCCTCTGTTTTAACATACCTGCAGGTTTGAGGTGAGATTTTCTCTCGGTATACCAGGTGGAAAATGGGTATTACAGATTTGAAATCCATCAGGGGGATACAAGTCGTGCAGAATATCTTTTATCATCTCATCTTTCATATCGTCGATCTAAAAACAATTTTAAAAACAGAAACAAAGTGTAGGAAAAAATAATATACCCATCATTTACCATAAAATAATCTATACCAATTTTTTTTTTAAAATCCACTGAATAATACATTGAAAGAAATATTGCAGGTTTTATTACAATATATAATTACAAAAACACACCCATGCAGTTTATTAATCCTAAGACCCATCACACCTCATGAGTGTGTGGTTAATTGCTTACATGTGTAAATGACTCTTAATATATACCGTAATTAATAGAATTATCAATTAACGAGCTACTCTCAGCATACTAAATTCAAAATTATACATAGCTCGCTTTTATATTTTGGCAATCTGTTAAAAAATTTACCAAATTTCCTTCATAGAAACTGTGCAATTTTCGTTTTGACTGAATCCTATGGGACATTCAAAATCCATAGCACCAAAACTACCCCAGCCACTACCATCCCCGGTCAAGCTGCTAGTGCTCCCTTGCAGCTGCCAGTGTGGGTGGTCCCCTCTCTCATCCACCCCCAACCCTTTTCCTGTCCTGGACAAAGTACCCTTAACAGGCGTGCACTACAATAGCTTGTTCTGAATTTGCATATAAAACCCTATGACCTGACCTGACCTGACCTGACTGAACTACAAATTAATTAGGCATCGTTATTGGCACTTTTCAAAACCACAACATAATTGACTAACCTCAAGTACGAAAATTTCTTTGTTTATAACTGAAGTATCCAAATCTGGTTGATCATCTTCACTTTCATCAGTCAGTGTGCTACGTGGACTTGGCTGACCTTGTATCTCCTTGTAAAAAAAAAACCCCAACAAATCCAGAGAATTAAATGTCTTGCATACCTTAAACAATTTTTTGGTGGACTGTGATAAACACCCACAGTTGAAACTAAAAAACTATTTCATTGATCTAGAAATATTACAGTTTGTGAGGAACTGATCTACATGTGAAACTTTAATGTTAAACTTTAAGGCAAACACTGACTCTGTTGCTGCCAATACTGTAAGATATGTAACACCTATATTTTACCTATTTACATTAAAAACGTGATTAAAATTATTCTAGCCATTTGACTGGCTCTTGGGATGTTCAGCCCAGTTCATGTAAAAGGGAGGTAAATGCTATAGGTCAGAGGTGAAGTTAATGTATGAGACCTGCCTCGGTGGCGTCGTGGTTAAGCCATCAAACATAAGGCTGGTAGGTACAGTGTTCTCAGCCCAGTACCAGCTCCCACCAGGAGCAAGTTTTAATGACTACTACCACCCTCTTCTCTTTCACTAGCCACTAACAATTAACAACTAACCCACTGTCCTGGACAGACAACTCAGATAGCTGAAGTGTGTGCCCAGGACAGCATTCTTGAACCTTAATTAGATAAAAGCACGGAAATAAGATGAAATGGATGAATGTATGAAGGAAGTATTATTTAAGGATATCTCAGCACAAATGAGTTTATGGCTATTTAGTGTCTAAATAAGGTTATTTAAATAATGGATGGAATGTGCATTTCAAATGCCCTGAAAATATAAATAAAAATTAAATCTCACACCCTGCTCCCAATAAAAAAAACAATTAAATAGGATGAACATTTAGCCTTTGTTTTATTAATGGCATTATAAACAGAATTTTAAAGTTATGATGGCTTGCATGCTGAATACTAAGTACTAGAAAACAGATTGGACCAACAATGTAAATTCTAGATGTACAAAAAAAAAGAAGGTGGAGTTATCTGAAAACATTATATTAATTTCTAAAACCACCAATCCCATTTCTGTGTTTGATTACCACATTGTCCAAATGGAAAAGTTCTCGATTTTGCTGAACTTTCTCTGTAATTTTCTTCTGCAGATCATTAAGCCTGGCAGTCTCAACTTCTGACGTTACCTGGAAAATATACATTAAATAGAATTAAAATTATTACAAATTCAGACATGTATACAAAATGATACTGAATTTGTCTATGTAATACAGTGAAACCTCTCTAAACCAGACACCCTCGAGACCAAGTAAAAAGTCCAGTTTTTAGTGGTATCTGGTTTAGAGAGTTTCCCTTTTGTACAAATATGTAAAGTGGGCCGCACAAATTGTCCAGAATTCTGGTTTACAGAGAGTCCGGTTTTGAGGTAATTCTGGTTTACGGAGTGTCCGGTTTCGAGAGAATTCTGGTTTACAGAGGGTCAGGTTTTGAAAGGTTTAACTGTACAAGTATATTGTAATGTAGGGTTAAAACATTATTTAAAAAAAAAAGCACAGAATTGTTTAAGACCAAATTTAGACATTTATAGTTTAACAAAACATGGACAGAAGTACATGTATGTGTGCTATACAATACAAATATTTTACATAAAAAATTCTTAAAGTTTTCTTAACACACTTCAGTGTCACAATTTGCTTAAATAAAAATAAAAAAACATTTCCTCAATGATTGGGAAAACTTAAATAAACCTAACAACTTAGCAGTCTACTATTTCAGCCAGTCATACAAATGATTATGTTTTTTTTATCAACACAACTCTGTTATGTTAGTCAATATTGAAAGATGGCTACTAGGATGAGAATGTGGGAGTGTTTCTCCCATAATTATGGTGCACAAATCGTATTGATTCCTTAATCTAAAACTGAATGCCAGGTCATATAGTTTTGAATGCATTGTCAAGTTTGGATGAGAGTTGCTTCCCTTTTTGTAAAAAGTGGAGACATTTCAAACTCTAGGTGGCAAATTTATTATTGTTTGTTTTAAAGAAAGAAGTAATAACATCTATTCTCTTCTGGTAAAGTAGACAATTTGCATTCTTTAACATAACCCCGTCAGCTAACCACTGGGTTTTTTCTGACATAACCATATGTCCGACGCCGATATAACCGTAGTTAAAATGTGTTGAGTGCGTCGTTAAAAAAAAAAAAAAAAAAAAAAAAAAATCTTTAACATAACTGGACTTAAAAAAATAGTTTATACACGAGTAAGTTTGTCATAGTTACCGGACTAGTCACTATCGGTACTGTTGGTGATGGAAGTGGAGCAAGAAACACTGCTGTGGCAATCTGTGTATAAAAATAAAACAAAATTGACAACCTAACAAAACAAGACTTAGCACTGAAATTCACAAAAATAAAACAAGTATCACAGATGGTTTGGTATAGAAGCCATTCAATAATTATGTAATGTAAAATAAAGAACATTTGTTTTCCCCATTTTTCGTAACACATTTTAACAAGTGTTTCATATCCCCTTCCCATTAGACTCATTAGACTTGTTTCAGACAGCACCACTTGACATGTCCTTAAATATAGAAAATAAGCATTTCTACATGTACTTTAAAAAATAAGCATTTTAGTATCTATCTCTATGATTACACTTACATTCAAATTGTAACAAATTATTTTTAAAAACAGAAGAAAAATGGATAATCCTTTGATGTTTAGTTCCCATGGTGGGTGGTTGTTAAGGACTGTTATATACATGCATCTTGGTTATATACAAATGAGCAATAATGCACAAATGAAGACCTGCGTGCAAGAACCCGGTAACCCACATTTTTGTAATTTTCATGTTTTTGGTACCGTTATACCCGGTAAACCACGCCGGATTCGTTAAAAACAACACTGCCATCATAGTGGCTACCATATTAAAGTAATAAAAAAGGTCATAGAAACAAATTCTCAATAATATCAGTTTGGTTGAGAGCAAGAATCCAGTAAAGACGGTTACCGGGTTCTTGCTCTAAATGAACTTGATAGTTTTGCTTCTACGTCATGTACAT